>CALYMW010000172.1:0-59325 GCA_944588485.1 Phosphuga atrata | reverse complement strand
AGACAAGACTAGACAGACAAGACTAGACAGACAAGACTAGACAGACAAGACTAGACAGACAAGACTAGACAGACAAGACTAGACAGACAAGACTAGACAGACAAGACTAGACAGACAAGACTAGACAGACAAGACTAGACAGACAAGACTAGACAGACAAGACTAGACAGACAAGACTAGACAGACAAGACTAGACAGACAAGACTAGACAGACAAGACTAGACAGACAAGACTAGACAGACAAGACTAGACAGACAAGACTAGACAGACAAGACTAGACAGACAAGACTAGACAGACAAGACTAGACAGACAAGACTAGACAGACAAGACTAGACAGACAAGACTAGACAGACAAGACTAGACAAGACTAGACAGACAAGACTAGACAGACAAGACTAGACAGACAAGACTAGACAGACAAGACTAGACAGACAAGACTAGACAGACAAGACTAGACAGACAAGACTAGACAGACAAGACTAGACAGACAAGACTAGACAGACAAGACTAGACAGACAAGACTAGACAGACAAGACTAGACAGACAAGACTAGACAGACAAGACTAGACAGACAAGACTAGACAGACAAGACTAGACAGACAAGACTAGACAGACAAGACTAGACAGACAAGACTAGACAGACAAGACTAGACAGACAAGACTAGACAGACAAGACTAGACAGACAAGACTAGACAGACAAGACTAGACAGACAAGACTAGACAGACAAGACTAGACAGACAAGACTAGACAGACAAGACTAGACAGACAAGACTAGACAGACAAGACTAGACAGACAAGACTAGACAGACAAGACTAGACAGACAAGACTAGACAGACAAGACTAGACAGACAAGACTAGACAGACAAGACTAGACAGACAAGACTAGACAGACAAGACTAGACAGACAAGACTAGACAGACAAGACTAGACAGACAAGACTAGACAGACAAGACTAGACAGACAAGACTAGACTTACAATAGACAGACTAGACTAGACAAACAAGACTGGACAGACAAGACTAGACAGACAAGACTAGACAGACAAGACTAGACAGACAAGACTAGACAGACAAGACTAGACAGACAAGACTAGACAGACAAGACTAGACAGACAAGACTAGACAGACAAGACTAGACAGACAAGACTAGACAGACAAGACTAGACGGACAAGACTAGACAGACAAGACTAGACAGACAAGACTAGACAGACAAGACTAGACAGACAAGACTAGACAGACAAGACTAGACAGACAAGACTAGACAGACAATACTAGACAGACAAGACTAGACAGACAAGACTAGACAGACAAGACTAGACAGACAAGACTAGACAGACAAGACTAGACAGACAAGACTAGACAGACAAGACTAGACAGACAAGACTAGACAGACAAGACTAGACAGACAAGACTAGACAGACAAGACTAGACAGACAAGACTAGACAGACAAGACTAGACAGACAAGACTAGACAGACAAGACTAGACAGACAAGACTAGACAGACAAGACTAGACAGACAAGACTAGACAGACAAGACTAGACAGACAAGACTAGACAGACAAGACTAGACAGACAAGACTAGACAGACAAGACTAGACAGACAAGACTAGACAGACAAGACTAGACAGACAAGACTAGACTTACAATAGACAGACAGGACTATACAAACAAGACTGGACAGACAAGACTAGACAGACAAGACTAGACAGACAAGACTAGACAGACAAGACTAGACAGACAAGACTAGACAGACAAGACTAGACAGACAAGACTAGACAGACAAGACTAGACAGACAAGACTAGACAGACAAGACTAGACAGACAAGACTAGACAGACAAGACTAGACAGACAAGACTAGACAGACAAGACTAGACAGACAAGACTAGACAGACAAGACTAGACAGACAAGAGTAGACAGACAAGACTAGACAGACAAGACTAGACAGACAAGACTAGACAGACAAGACTAGGCAGACAAGACTAGACAGACAAGACTAGACAGACAAGACTAGACAGACAAGACTAGACAGACAAGACTAGACAGACAAGACTAGACAGGCAAGACTTAACAGACAAGACTAGACAGACAAGACTAGACAGACAAGACTAGACAGACAAGACTAGACAGACAAGACTAGACAGACAAGACTAGACAGACAAGACTAGACAGACAAGACTAGACAGACAAGACTAGACAGACAAGACTAGACAGACAAGACTAGACAGACAAGACTAGACAGACAAGACTAGATAGACAAGACTAGACTTACAATAGACAGACAGGACTAGACAAACAAGACTGGACAGACAAGACTAGACAGACAAGACTAGACAGACAAGACTAGACAGACAAGACTAGACAGACAAGACTAGACAGACAAGACTAGACAGACAAGACTAGACAGACAAGACTAGACAGACAAGACTAGACAGACAAGACTAGACAGACAAGACTAGACAGACAAGACTAGACAGACAAGACTAGACAGACAAGACTAGACAGACAAGACTAGACAGACAAGACTAGACAGACAAGACTAGACAGACAAGACTAGACAGACAAGACTAGACAGACAAGACTAGACAGACAAGACTAGACAGACAAGACTAGACAGACAAGACTAGACAGACAAGACTAGACAGACAAGACTAGGCAGACAAGACTAGACAGACAAGACTAGACAGACCAGACTAGACAGACAAGACTAGACAGACAAGACTAGACATACAATAGACAGACAAGACTAGACAAACAAGACTGGACAGACAAGACTAGACAGACAAGACTAGACAGACAAGACTAGACAGACAAGACTAGACAGACAAGACTAGACAGACAAGACTAGACAGACAAGACTAGATAGACAAGACTAGACAGACAAGACTAGACTGACAAGACTGGACAGACAAGACTAGACAGACAAGACTAGACAGACAAGACTAGACAGACAATACTAGACATACAATAGACAGACAAGACTAGACAAACAAGACTGGACAGAAAAGACAAGACAAACAAGACTAGACAAACAAGACAAGACAGACAAGACAAGACAAACAAGACTAGACAGACAAGACTAGACATACAAGACTAGACAGACAAGACTAGACAGACAAGACTAGAATGACATAGAATGTTCGGTATTCACATGGAGTGCTACCTATACTGGGACACAAATATGCATTCTGTAAGGACAAAATTAAATAATACGGCATATGTTTTACGAATACTAAGTAGAAACATAAGCCCATAGATACTAAAAATAGTTTACTTTTCAAACTTTGATTCACACCTAGGTTTTGGTAATATTTTCTGGGGAAACGGAGCAGATATTCAAAGTTTATTTAGAGTATTATGTTTGCTAAACTATACTCAGTCGTGCAGCGGAGCGTCCAAAGCAGCTAACACCTTAACAATCATAGGTTTATACATATATGAATCACTTATTTTTATTTATAAAAATAAAAAACCTTTTCAAAGATAGTGAAAATGAAAGAAGAAAACACATTATATTCTACCAAGGCACAATCTCACCATGACCGAAAAAGGACTGTATTATAACTGTATTCAACTATACAACAATTTGCCAAAAATAATCAAAGAAGTTAAACATAAAGTCTTTGAATACATAAAAGATATATAACTCTATACAAAAGAAGAATACATTGAATTGAAAAAGTCACTATGTTTTTACCCCACTTATAATATGTACAAATGTTATATAACTTATTATTCACAGTTATATAAATTTCTACATTTTCTACATACACGACTCGACTTTAGACTGTTAAATGCCATTTTCAAGTGATGACAAATTGATGTTGGAATGTATTTACACTACGAATTCTGGGGCAGGGGGAGGTGGTTTTTTTTTTATTAGCTAATTACCTGAAGCCTATTGAGCAAGATTAAAAAGTTTTGAAAAGATTAGGGCGGTTTGCTCCTTACGGAGATTAACGGCTGGGTTACGGCTTTGTTTAAAAATTTCTAATGAGAATTCATTAGAAATTTTCTTCTCCATACGGCATGAAAATACCCAGATGAGTATTCTTCCTTCATGCGATGGAAACGCGATGGAAAGTAATCTACCCGCGCGCGGGCGACATAACCCAACCTAACGTAACCCAACCACCCTATCCCAATGAGAATTAAGTGTTTCTAACCTAACCCAACTAATTGATCTAGTCCGGGTTACAGTTATCCATTAATGAGGACTAGGATGTATTAGCTTTGAATGAGCTATAAACAGCTTTTAATCGGGTAATCAGCTTTAATTCAGCTTTTAATCAGCTTTAATTAGGGAAAAAATAATTTAATTTAATTTATTTTTATTAAATTAAATGAAATTATTTTTAAAAATTAAATTAAACAAATTGTTTGTAAATAAAATTAAATTATTTGTAAATAAAATTAAATTATATTATTTTTAAATTAAATTAAATTATTTTTAAATTTAATTAACCTCAATTGTTTTTAAATTAAATTAAATTATTTTTAAATAAAATTAAAACCTAGGCAATCAAATGCAAAAGTATCTAGCCTCATGTTTCTACTCTCATCTGTCTAGTTTCATGTATCTAGCCTCTTCTATCTAGCCCCATATATCTAACCCCGCCGGGCATTCTTCTAGTTTCATCGGGTTTGTTTCTAGTCTCTTAGGGCTTCTTTCTAGTATCGTAGGGTATGTTTCTAGCCTCGCCGGGTATGTTTCTAGCCTGTGTCTCATGCGTCTAGTTTCATCGGGCACGCCTCTCATTTGGCCCAAGCACTAATTTTGAAACCACTCCGCGTTTTTTGAATTTCCCGTGGGCTGATCTAGTCTGGTTCTAGTCTGGTAATATCTGATCTAGTCTAGTATGGCATTAACTAATCTAGTCCACTAGTCGTCCAGTATTTAATCCTCTACACCACTAAATAGTCTTATGCAACCAAATGTACAAGAAACTTTCTATATAGACACCATCTACCAGTCTAGTTCTGAAATAATAATAGGAATCTATTCGGGCGCCATCTGTGGGTTAGGTTAGCTTCCAAACTACTTCGCAATGACTGGAATCTGTTCGGGCGCCATCTGTGGGTTGGGTTAGCTTCCAAACTACTTCGCGCATGCGCAAAGGTCGGGTGCGGACGATTGGTCCAGAACATGACATCTTTCCCTACTGGAGTCATCACATGAAATTGTGGTTTTCGAATGTGTTCCACATCCGGCTTGATTAATTAGGCATGGAGACAGAAGGGCGTTATATATGAACTCGGGCCAGACTAAACTTAAAAACAGACCAAAACTTTGAAAATGACTGAACATAATATATCTGAATACGATGTTATTCAATATTATCTTAAATTAATCTTTAGTTCTAAAACTGCATTTGTTTGTTTGTTATCCTTCAGATTAAACATCTTAAATACAAAATATATGATATTTTAATATACATTATTAATGAGGGTAGGAGATTGCGGGATCTGTACTCACATTATGCAGAGGAGAAAGCTCTAATCGCTACAATTTATACAAAGGACTGAAGAAGCAACATCGTATAAGTATATTCAGTGTCAAAAAAGCATATAACATCAACACAATCCAGTGATAAACCAACGCATTCCTTCTACATGACACCCATAGATACAATGTACCTAGAAAATGTTGTCTCCAAAATGTGTGCTAAAACCTCTTCAGATATTGACGGTTTCTCAATAAAATTAATCAAGAACAATCTAAACCTGCTATCTGTCGTGCACACCGCCAAGTCGTGCACACCTTTTCTCGAAGCGACTCACGGCACTTTTGACCCCCCCTGTAACTTCGTTGTGTATAAAACCTGGAAGTTTGAATTTTTAGATATCACGAGATACTATAACTGGCTATATTGCCAATATACCTAATAATTATACCTTAGAGTTTACGAATTATCGCCAGTCAAATTTCTTAATTTTGTAAGTCACACACTCACCTCACCAATCCAAATTTTGAATTTTAGTTAGCCTTTAGCCTATAACGCTAGGAAAAATTAAAAATCCCGAAATTTCATTAGAGATTAAATAAAAAATAATGATTATTTAAAAATTTCTTAATTTTGTCACCGAACATCAAAAGCAATCTCACAAACATCAAATTTTGAATTTTAGTTAGCCTTTAGCCTATAACGGAAGGAAAATATCAAAAATCCCGAAATTTCAATATCCATTAAATGACAAATAATCATTATTACAACTTTCTTTATTTTGTCGCAGATCAAAATTCTAAGGTACTTCTAGCAATCTGACAAACTCAAAATCTTTAATTTTAGTTAGCCTTTAGCCTATAAAGAAAGGAAAAAATTAAAAATCCCGAAATTTCATTCTCGACTAAATGAAAAATAATGATTATTTTAAAAAAATTACAATTTTTATTTTTACAAACTCTGAATTTTAGCCTACAAGGGAAGGAAAAAATGAAAAATCCTTTTTTTTTCATTTTTCATTAAATGAAACGTAAGGATTATTAAAAATAACATTCAACGAACGCATCGCGCTTGTACGTATGATTGCTAACTTTAAAATAGAGACAGGGCTTAAAGAAAATCAGTAGCTGACAAACACGGTATATTACCCGAGAAAAAAAGAAACGTGACCTACAAAAAGAAATGAGATCCAATCAAAAACATAAAATGTAAAAATTACCAAGTCTCGTAACGCAGTTCTTTTGGTACAAAAAGTTGTGGGATCTCATGTAAGACCAAGTCAGTTATTTTAGTTGGTGTCTATGGAAGCACCTATTCAACTACTTTGTTATAACTTGTTATTAGTCCGGTCATTTTAGACATAAAAATAGTGATCAAATTAAAAAAAATTCCGACAGAGCCAAATCTTCGTAGAGACCTTAGGTTTACCACAAGGAATAAAGTGTCAAAAGTCCCCATCAGTGCCATGTGAGCTTAGGGACTTATTCGGGGCCCAAGGTCTAAATTTTAGATTTTTTGGATTTTTCTCGAAAACGGTAAGTTTTATCGAAAAAGTACTTTAGAGCAAAGTTGTAGATCTTAAAATTCTCTATATAAATGGTCCCTATGATTTTTTCTCTAAGACCCACTATTTCCCAGATATTGCGCTTGTAAGAATCACGTTCTACATAATATGCACACATTTCCACACCACCTGTGAGGTAGTGTACTCGGCGCGTTTTTTTTAACGTGGTATCCCCGGTAGGCCTATTCCACGAACCTTTATGACGTTATTTTCAGGAACAATAATTATTTAATAGTATGAAGATTATTGATATGGGTTACTGAGTTTAACTGTCGTTCTAACTTTTTTTTATAACTTTAATCTGACTCATACTCTTCATATTCAACTTCAACAATCATGTTTTCTTCAATTTCTTCTTGTTCTTCTTCTTCTCCTTCCTGTTGATGAACGCTTAGAAATTGTTCAAATGAAGATGAATCAGTTGTCTCTTCATCAAAATCACATGAATCTTCCTCTCTTGTATTTAATTGAACATTTGAGCAAGAGACACCTTGGCAATTGGTACACGCTGGAGAACACTGCAACCCTACTTTTTTACAGCCACATTTGGCACTACAACCTTTCTTGCAATTGCAAAAAATAGTGTTAAGAAGTTTTTATGCGAGTAGGCATTTTTGCCTGTTAATGCGAGTAGGCATTTTTGCTTGCTTGAGTACCTAAATATGTATATACGTGGCATATGTGTGCATACTATGTAGAACATGATTCTTACAAGCGCAATATCTGGGAAATAGTGGGTCTTAGAGAAAAAATCATAGGGACCAGAATTTTAAGATCTACAACTTTGCTCTGAGGTACTTTTTCGATAAAACTTACCGTTTTCGAGAAAAATCCAAAAAACCTAAAATTTTGACCTTGGGCCCCGAATAAGTCCCTAAGCTCACATGGCACTGATGGGGACTTTTGACACTTTATTCCTTGTGGTAAACCTAAGGTCTCTACGAAGATTTGGCTCTGTCGGAATTTTCTTTATTTTAATTGTCTAAAATGACCGGACTATTATCTAATCAATTACCTATCAACATTTATAGTGACCGTAACAATATTAGACACCTTTATTTCTATTATAATTATAATGACTTGGCAATTGCACGGCAACGTAATTATATAAAAATAATCTAATAATTCGATTACTAAGTAAATCTAAACAGTAATAATAATAATAAGTTTTTTCAGTATACACATTTCGAAGGATCAAGTACAAAATAGTTTTGCTTAGGTAACAGGTGATAATAAAAAAGAGATTATCGTTCGTACTTGTACCAACAAAAAATATTATATCACAGGCGCCAGTAAACCTAATAATAAGATATTTTAATTAGTAGAATATGTTGCCGTGCAATTGCCAAGTCATTATAATTATAATAGAAATAAAGGTGTCTAATATTGATATGGACAGTATAAATGTTGACAGGTATGACATATATAAGACAAATCTAAAAATTTTACATATCACAGCTATAGGCCCGAATATGAATTTTTTAGAAGCATATGAAATAAAAAAGCCATTACGAACGGTTCAAACATCCTAGATGACCAGGTAGATTTAATTCATACCAATATCAGGCATTTCCTAATTGGGGAATTTCCTAAGTAATCCCGTTATCTCTCACATATGTTAGTAGTATATAAAAACACGTAACATTCTTGTATTGTGTGTAATCTTCTGACGAAGGCCTAAGAAGCCGAAATTGATAAAATCTTGAATAAAGCTCATTTGGGAAACTTACACTTAATGTCTGTTATAGTGTTTCCTAGTGAACCTAACCTAGTGCCTACAGAACCTAATACCCCAGTGAACCTGAATCTTTAAACTATTATGACAATCATATCCAAAAAAATGAGAAAAAATTATATTTTATATTGGCAAAGTGAATAAATTAAAATTATTATTTTTTTACAAATATAATTAATATTGTTTTAATATTGCACTGATATTATTATGATTTTTGTTTTATTTTTATGCGCTTTGTGGCAGGAAAAGGTGCTCTAAAATTCTTCTTATAGTTTTCTTTAATTAAAAGCTTGATTAGTGAGTTCATCTTTTCTGAAAGCAGTGATTGTTGGTATTATAAGGGATATTCTATAGATTTATTTAGAAAACCTAAAGTAAATATTCTTAGAAAAAGGTTTTACATTCTTTAACTTGTTTCAACCATTTAGATATATTTTTGAAATAAAAATAAGTATAGTATTATAAATAACGGGAAACAATTTTCAGAAAACATAGTGAGTGTATGCTGTTCAAATTAATTTCAGTTATTGTTTAGTTAATTATTTAACTTTATGTGTAATTGTGGGAGGATTGAATAAATTGAGAGTACTGAAATTTTAAATTTGTCATAATTATAAATAATGTGTCGAATAAAAGCTGGATATAGGATAAAAGTTTTTGTGAATCATAGGGAAAAGAAAATGTGTGTTTGTGGTTCATGCGTAAACTAAAATCAGACTACACAATTTCTAGATATGAGGTTTTAAATTATTCAGTGACAATCCGAAATGTGACGGAAGTGTTCTCTAGATAGTACATTTCTTCGGTATTTTTTACGCCTCTGGAAAAAGAATGCATGTCTCGGTATTATATTTTCTGCTTCATTTCTTTCATAAAATTTATTACTGCATCAACTTGGACATTAATTAACTAAATCAGTGTCAACTTATCCCGGAAACTTTTATAGGAGTATCCCTATTGAGTGTATTTCATAATGCTAAGACAAAACATATTTATGTATAATTAGTGTGATAATTATTTTATTTATACAATTTTATGGAGGAATTTTAAACTAATGCAGACTACCAGTAATGTATATTTAATCGGATTCAAATATTGTCAAATTCAGTGGTCGAGTTCACTAATCACTGCTTTTAGTCTGAAACCCCGGGGATTTCTGAAATATTCATAGCATATATTTTCCAACTTTGGACAGACATCGTGTAGGGTTTTCCGCTGGGGAATCTCCCATACTTGATTGTCTTCTCGAATACATACTACAAATAAGGAAAATATAAAAAAATAAAAATAAAAACACTTATCGCACACAAAACTGCATTAGTTGAGTTAATTATAAACACAGGGCCAAGTGACGTTTGCAGACAATGCATGAGTTTCAAAATTTGCGGACATATTAAGTGTAAAATGTTGTTATGTCCGGCGCACGCCATTCTCTCCAAGCTTTCACCTGATTTAATTGAAACGTTGTGACATACTACATTTCAAACTGAAATACGAACACCATAATCGATTTAAATGCTACACTGTATATATTATAAGAGTCAAGAGACTATCACCCGGGTGTTTATAGCCCGGTTGGCATTAATTATCCATCTTCTACACCATGATAAAAAGCAAAATATTTTGCACAATACTTAAGACCACGTTTATGCAATTATAAAACCTATATCATCTATTCATCATCTACACCTCCTACTTTCAAGCATAAATGTAATTATTGTTAAATAAATCAAATAGATTGATATACATAATTAAAAGAATCAACTTTAATAAATTTTTATAATATCAATTCCCTATTCAACATTCAAAATTTATATATCGATAAGCGGAGTTTCTTATAGATGAAGAAGCAAATTGAAGTTTGGAGTGAAAAATAATTCAAAAACACATGAGTTACATAATCAAATAAAATCAAATTTGTTGGCCCAAGGGATAGTAAAGATCAGGCCAGGAACTCTCAGAAGACAGTTGATTGAGGGTAACTCATTTTCAGGACATTCTGCCAAAAACATCTACTATTAGTACAATAAAAAATAATAGTTTATCCGCAAGTTATTGTTTATAAACTTTGTATTTCTAATAAAATGTTCTAAAACATTTCTACAGAATTTTCGATTCATTTTAACCCTTTACTGCATTTTGATGCATATGTGCAACAGTAAATACATTTTGCATTAAAAATCTATTGAACATTGAAAATAATGAAAGACGCTATGGTGCGTACAGGCAACACCATCGTCTACATTATTTCAAGTTGTGGGAGTAATGGACATAATATTTTACGTACTAATCAGTGGCAATCATCTGCTAAAGTGGTTGTGCCTAAATAGACGGTCTCGCTTCCTTTGAGTTGCAGCAAAACCATATAATTCATTAATATTGTGACTGCAAAAAATTATTATCAGGTAACGTATATATTTAATTGTTTTGTTTCAATTCATTTCTCTTTATCAAAGTGGTAGTAAATGTGCAAAACTGTTTTAAATTTGTTGTGCACATATGCACCAATTTGCATATAGACTATAATAAACCAATAGACTCAACAAACAAAATGATGCACATATGCAACATCATATAGGTAAATAATTATTTTTAGGAACAGACATATAACGTTTTTGTGGAGGCAGTATGAAAAACGTAGGCCCCTTACACAAAAAGAATTAGTTGACGCAATTGCGACCTTTCCGAAAGTGAGGATGATCTTCAGATATTTTCAGATGAAGATTCTTGACCATTTTTCTCTTGAAATTGAAAATATTACGGATGATAATGGAAATGAATTACACTCCAATTGAGTCCAATTATAAAATATCTATTGGAGTGATTTCAAACTTTGCCACATGAACGTGACTTATCAGTTGATGAGCAAATTTGTTCAACTAAGACAAGAAGTTATTTGAAGCAATATATGCCTGCAAAACCAAATAAATGGGGTTACAAGTTTTTTTTATTATCAGGAGTTTCGGGATATACATATAATTTCGAAGTTTATACTGGTCAAGAGAATTCCGATGACGAAAATTACCTGAAAAAGTTAACCATCGAGTTTACTTTCACAATTACTACACTACACTCCTGTTATGGTATATCTTGCTCAAAAAGGTATTTTGAAGCCTTAGGCACAGTTCGCAGACTACCAAATTGTAAATCACCAGACATTGAAAAATCACCAAGAGGAAGTATATATGAGTACATAACAACAGTTGACAGTATTGATATAACATCTGTTGTCTGGAAAGACAACAAAGTCGTAACACTTCTGTCAAAAAACAGGTCCAACGATATGATAGACAACAAGAGAAAAATATTTCAGTAGATTGTAACTTGGTAAGGGAATACAATCGACATGAGTGGGGTTGACCTAACAGATAGTCTTATTGGCAGACAAAAAATTACAATAAAATCAAAGAAGTGGTATTTTCGATTGTTTTACCACCTTATATATGTGTCATTAGTAAATACGCTAAATTAGCTACTATACAAACGCGTACATGCATAACAAAAAAAAGTACATAAAAGTTACTAGCATTATCAAATTTTCGGGTTGAAGTTGCTATGGACCTAGGATTGGCGGGCTTAGAAGTTACCAAAAAACGAGGACGAAGATCAAATCTGGAGCAGGAATTACAAAATAAAAAAACAACGCCATCCGGCTTATTATATTCCTCCCCAAGGTGTATGCCAGGACCAGTTATCACATTGACCAATTTGGCATAGCAGACGTCTACGATGTAAACTTCCAAAATGTACAGGCTATACGCACGTTATGTGCGAGAAGTGTAATGCATCTCTATGTTTTAATGCAAGTAAAAATTGTTTTAAACAATTTCACCAATAAAAAAAACAAAACAGAAATATTGTTATATTCTTCAGATAATGTATATCTTGTAGCATATATGCAACATTTTGTATTTTGAGGGTAATTGAACATAGACTCTATATGCAAAATGATGCATAAGTGCATCCTTATAAAATTTACGAATAAACCAACAAAATTTAAACAATAGATTTTTTTTACTATTTTTTCGGACTCAATGTGCATAAATTTACATAATCTGCATTTTTTTCGGGAAAATTAAAAAAATTGCGCAGTAAAGGGTTAAATAATACGATTTAGTTATATGGTGCTTAGATGTCTTAGATTTGAATGTCCTTTATTTTACTTGATCGAGTTAGCTTTATTATACTTTATGGAATAACTACCGACACCTACGTTCCTTGTTGAGAACTTATATCATCAGTCTATTTGTTAACACCGACTTAACTGTTAACGTGGTTTGCAGGTGTAAATATTCGGTAAACTAATTATTTATTTATATTTAGTTAAAGTAGCGTTTTAAGTAAATATTCTGACATATGGATTACTTACCACGAAAATTTTGAAATTTATATAAATGTATTTGAGCAACTTTTAAAGGTCAATAAGATTTGTTTTTGACGAAATTATTTTAAATCTGGTGTAAAGCTCAATATTGGATACATTTGTATGAAGCAAATGATTTATTTATATATAAAACAAATTTTATCTCTTTACATATTTTTAACACTATTTTTAGTTTTAATTTTGCTAAATAAGAAGAAAGTTGATTTTCAAAACAACAATTACTAGCTACTATCCAGGATTCAGTGTAAAATCTCGATATAATTCAATCTATTCGCTCGTTAAAACTAGTTCTTATGAAATAATACTAATTTCTACCAGTTACAAAAAAAGTCTCAAGCAAAGTCTACCGATTTGCATGAGAGTATAGAGTGAGCTTTACGGTATAACACCCTTTACTATAACACCCTTTACGGCTGAGTGAGCTTTACGGTTAAACTTATCAGTTGAACTGACGTTTTTAACTCATCAGTTAAAACGGATGTGAGTCAAAACGATTTCGCCACTCACTGGCTTCAAACCGGCCTTCATTTCTCGGTTGTCGGGGTCGCGTGCTGTATCTGGCTAGCCAATTTCTCAGCGCGTAGGTAAAAAAATCATTCGGATTCTGAAGCTCTTCTACTTATGACGGCTGCTGGTTGTTGCCATTTAGTCAATAGAAAACCAAAAAAAAAAGACGAAAGAATGGTTAAAAAAGAAATATCATTTATCTCATATTAATTTGTTAAATGAGTTATTACTAGAAACGAGTGATTAGCGTAAATATTTGAGAATGGACTAATCTACATATTTCCAGATACTTTTCAAGCTATTTGTCTATCAATTCTTCAGATAGTGCAGGTCCTGAGGCCAAGGCGATGAAACTACGACTGACAAAGCGCCGCGTATCCGCGTCAGTTTGGCGTGATGAAAACGAACTGAAGCCAGCGGTGTGTCAGATGTATGGTGCGCCCGGAAAATTCGTGGATTGTCAGTTAAAAAATTTACCTTCAGATTTCACACTGACGGTCACTTTTTGGATGTACATCAGTTCAACTGATCAGTTTAACTGAGCGCGAGTGGCGGGCTTAATACAAACTTATGCGAAACAGTTATATTGATCCTAACTATATTTTCACAAAAATTATAAATATTAGACGGAGCTTCTTATAGTTATGTTTTTTAATGTTAATTAAAAGTAAATTAAAAATAAAATGTACAATTTTATATTATAACAACATTTAATATAACAAATTTTCTTATTTTCAAACTGTTGAATGAACTATGGTGAAAAAATGTTTCTCCTGAATAAGATTGTCAACAAAAAGTCAGCAAAGCTGTAGTGAAATATATTTTTTTGACGAAATTATGTCAAATTTGAAGTGTTTAATAGATAGTTATAAACAATATCCAATATCATGTTATTCAATTTCAATACAAAAATATAAACACTATCGCTTTCAAAGAATATTAAATTATTAATTCATTAAATTACTAAATATTTTTTATAAATCATTTATCATTTATAAAATATAGAATACTCAATATTGAATTAGTTTGCCTGATATTTATTTATTAATTAGCCGAGCTAATTCAATCTATTAATATAGTAATTTTTGGTAAGGTGAATCGCAATAATTCTATAAAACCCAATGCTAAACAATTAAAAATTCATAGGATCCCAAAGTATGTTCTGTGGCCGACCTGTCGTTGTCACACTTTTAATTTATATATGGATGTGAGTTGTTGAAATCCACAAACAACGGACACTAAAAAATGTGCAGATATATGCATATGACGGTCCCCCCAACTGACATCCTCCTTGACAGTTTAATATAGGAATTATATAAAATTTATATATGAACGCTTCTCAGGCCTCAGTTACGTCACTCAAACATGCTATCCTATGGAAATATCACTCACCATTTAATATACAGCCATCATCGTCATCTTCATCGTCGAGAATCTCTTCGTCGTCTTCCTTCAATTCCAATTCGTCGTCCTCGTTTGGATATGTTTCACAATCATTTTTTAAAATATCGACTATTATATTGCACTTTCCCCCTTCATCGATGTTTCCCTTTGCCAATGAAGAATTTTCTTCGTCTTCCATAGTATCTGCTGTTTCCGACTCACCTGGAATAAAACATTGCTTTTTACACCAAAACCTACATTAATATAAAATAAAATCCTTTCTTCTATGCAAATTGTAAGTTCGATAAAAATACAATCTATATCTGTTTTGGTACAATTTTAAAGTAATATTAGTTTATGACATAAGTGTGTGAAGAAGGTGTGCGCGGAAAAGCCTTTCACACACGTGCATCATACATTATTCTATCTACGAAGAATGTTAAAATATTGTTGAATCTACAAAAAAATAATTGTTTCTTATTGATAATATTTTTATCAATAAATTTTTTTTTTTTTTTTAATTTTAATTTTGACAGGCAACATACTTCAAATCACTGCCACAATAAGGTTAAAACTTTCAGAGCCTCCCTGGCAAAAATTGTTAACTAGTAAAAACATACAGTGACGGGAACACTATTTAGTTGTTGTCGATGTAATCTAGGTTAGCCTAGATTAAATCTAGATTAGGATATGGCTAGATTAAGTTATATTAGAACCACTTAAATCCAGACTAAGAAGCCGATACTTCTTGATTGAAAATAAGAAAAATAATTCATTTTTAATATGCGTCAGAAAATTTATTTTCGCTACGCCTATGTTTTTTTGTTTAGTTTATATAGTAACAACAAACAGAAATAATGAAATTCCATTTGATTTACATTGGACTTTTACACGCGTTTTATACTTTTACACACGATTATAATAATGGCATAAAATAATTTACATAAAATAATTTACTTATTAATTTTGGTGTGCGAGTAGATAGTAGACGGCGGAATGGCCAAACACGCACCCCAGGTAGAAAAAAGACTGAGCTACACGTGAAGGTGTCTCTAATAATTCCGGTATAATCGCCGCCGCCGCCGGGCATAACGCCAAATGTTCATTCCAAAGAAGTGCGTCGGAAAATCGCGAGTCCGATGCGGCACATTCAACCCAGACGTCAGCAAAGTTAAAGGTGCACTTTTACAGTGCACTCTGTTCATTTATGGTGATATTACCTGATCAGGAGCCCCCCCGCAAGTGCGAATCGCTTTTTAAAATGCCTAGGATTGCCCCGGCTACCTGCGTCGCTCCTTTCATCCGGTGCTGCCAAAATGCCGTAAAAATCCACAATCCGCCTCTTTGGCCGCCAATTAGCGAGTTTAATGGGCACTAGCGAAAATTTGGGAAAGCATCGAGCACAATAGGCTGTAGCAGTTTGCACAGGGCGATTTTTTCAAAAAACCTCTAAAAAGTAGGTAAAAATTTTTTGAATTTTTTTAATAGCCGTTTTCCCCAAAAACAAAATACACCGATATCAATATTATTTTTTTCTGATTCTTCTGATGCGCGATATGTTGCGAAATGTGCAACTTTTTAAAGTGTTTTTTGCAAATTAAAAATTGACCAGAAACTCTTCACCCACCTCGGACGCTCAGCTGTCAAAACTTCTGTTAAAAGTGTCAAGCGTCATAACATTTGGTATTCTCAAAACATAAAGAAACACCCGTTTGAGGATGATATCGATCTTTCCTCAACTTATCGAGGTAGTTTCTCACCCGAAACGGGCTTTTCTTAAGATTTTCTGAAAATTTCGCAAACCTTCCGCCCTTCGTTTAGACACTGAGAGAGGAAGCATCAACATCTAACCCCATAAGAACGCGTTATCCCATAAGAACGCGTGTAAATTTCCAAGTTCTCTCCTAGCTAGGTTTGAGAAAAGTTCGCTGTGCCCGCCAACTTTTCCGTTGAAAATGTTAGTGAGTCGAATATTTGTCGAATACTTGAAACCGCTTAATGTAGTTATCAATTTTATGGCCTTTGGCAATTTTCTCGAAAAGTTAGGTATCTACTACCTTTATCACCTCGTTGTTATATTATATGAACTCAGCGTCAAGTCCTTTTTGAAATTGAAGATTCCTCATGCGACTCTCTTAATTATTATATTAAAGTCAAATTCATATTTGGTAAATTGGTGATTTAATTATTATTATTAAATTAATAATTGTAGTAATCCTGTATAGAGAGTACCTATAGAATATGGAGTACTCGATATGGAGAAGAATGTTGCGTATGTGCTTCTTGTATTCCTTAATATTATTTTTTCGTTTTAAATTCATGGGTAGCGCGTTAAATAGTTAAATAGTACAGATATTACTGAACGGCGGCAGTTTTTCTGTCATGCTAAGGTTATGTGTGGGGAAGTTGTAATATAATTCATTAAAATAACTATATCTTGAAAAGTGTAACAGATCTATTCGCTGGATATATACATATATACAACAGATCTATACATGCAGCTGGTAACAAAAATAGAAAAGATATATGAAGAGACGATAAGTAAGTAGAGTGAGAGTTGATGGAGGGGTAAGTGAAGGTTTTAAGACTCATAAGGGAGTAAGACAAGGCTGTCCACTAAGCCCCGGCCCCTAATCTGCAGCGTTTATTTCAGATATAAAGGAGATGTTTAGCAAGGCGCAAACGGGGGAGGTTGTGATGGGCAAGGAGAAAGTGTGGTCCTTAGCATACGTAGACGATTTGGTGGTGCTAGCGAGAGAGGAGAAAGGTATGAAAGAAATGATAAGAAGCATGAAGAAATATATTAGGAGAAAAAAGCTGACGGTGAATGTAGAAAAGTCCAAGATTATTATTTTTTCCGTAGCTCTATAGCACTATGTGGGTTCCGGCACAATGCCTCTCCACCCCTGTCGGTCCATCAACATCTGAGGGCCGTAGTCCAATCCCATGGTACGTCGGTCGCTGATTACATTATCGCGCCATCTCATTCGCGGCCTTGCCATCGGTCGTTTACCAGCGGTGTAGTTCTGCCAAGTGAAAGAATTTAAGTACCTAGGATATTTTTTTAATGAAAAAACACAGAAATAGCACATGTGAGAGAGCTAGTCAAAAAAGCTAATAAAATAATAGGAGCGGTATGGGGACTAGGAGAGAGAAAAATTGGACACGACTATAGAAGGAGAGTAATGATGTTTGATGGCCTGGTGAAAAGCGTGATGATGTGTGGAGGGGGGATGGGGATGGAGAGAGCAAGAAGGGCGGGAAAGGCTCCAAGAAAAATATTTGAAATGGGTGCTAGTAGTGGGTAGAGAGACACCGGGGTGGGAGGATAGTGCTGGCGGAAACGAAGAGAGATGGAATGAGAATAGAAGCAGGAAAGAGAGCAATAATTTGAGGAGAGAGTGATAGAGAGAGGAGAGTGCAGAATATTGCAAGAGTGTCTCAAAGAAAAAAGAAAGAAATAGGAAAGGGGGTGTGGAAAGAGAGGGAAGCATATCAATAATTTGAGGAGAGAGTGATAGAGAGAGGAGAGTGCAGAATATTGCAAGAGTGTCTCAAAGAAAAAAGAAAGAAATAGGAAAGGGGATGTGGAAAGAGAGGGAAGCATATCTCGAAAGAAACGAGTATGCAGGCGCGGAGATGGAAAGAATGCGAGAGAGAGAGACAGAGTAATTACAGAAGAATTAGTGCAGAGAGATAGAGATGTGCAAGGGCTAGAAAAGAGAACAAGAATTAGGGAGTCAAGGGACAATGGGAACTATGAAAAAATAATAACAGAAGAACTGCCAAAGTACCTAGGAAGAGAGAGTAGAAAAGAGAGAGTGAGAATGGCAAGATTCAGATGTGGAAATGAAGAGAGAGAGAGAATAAATATTGGATGAAGAATAGGAATAGGGTATGCAGGATGTGTGGAGAAGAAAAGGAAACAATAGAGCACTTATTGAACGAATGTGCAGAAATGAGAGAAAGAGATGAGTGTAGAGAAGATATTTTAAACGAGAATGGAAGAGGGATAGAATGGATGAAGAAAGTTGAGGAGAGAAGAAGAGAAGATGTGGCGCGGTAAGCTGATAATCTGTTTAGGGATAGGAATTTAGTGATTTATTTAGTTTTATTAGCATATGTCTCTTTTTTTTTTTTTTTATTTTTGTACTATATTAGTTTTATTTATATATGTATTGTTTCATGTCGTAATGTATAAAATTTTGGAATCCATTTATAAACCCGTAACGGTAATAAATAGAGGGATTATATGTCTAGTGCATATATTTTATTTTTTGCATATATATAAATATAGTTAATTATGTGGACGAATTACACTGATTAGAGTTAATTAACGCTAATTAGTAATTTCATATATTGCATATTTGGGCATGCTTATGCATATTTCATCAAAAGCTGCATATTCTTGCATATTTAAGTGGTTATTATTTTTTTTGTTTCTGGATATACATACCGATCACCCACAAAATTACGAATATAACATTGAAAAAGTTAAATAATATAAATTTAAAATCATTTTTACAGAAATATTGTGAAATATTTAAATTCTTGTAATATTCAAACAATGTTGGAAATTACACAACAAAGTACCGACAAATGTGGCCATTATATTGCCCATTTGTTTATAGGAATTCTTCATGAAGACCATATTGGGAAATCATATTTAATTTCATCGAAACAACTTGAATAAACTAATCATTTAACAATTGCCCGATTTGTACAAAAAGGTTTATCAAATATCCTTTTACCCAGTGAAAAACTTTGACTTATGTTGTTAGACGCTGCACTCTACATGATAAAAGCAGTTCAAAATTTAATTGTTTTCTTATTGTAACATTATTCACAGAACTGTTTAGCTCGTTGCTAAAATCTGCTACATTTTTCGTTGTTTACGATTTAATTAGTAATGTCAAAAAAATAATTTAAAAACCCCTTTTGAGAGTCCAATTTTATAAGGTGACCGAATGTTCAATTGCCTCCTGAACCTATAATTACCCGATGGGGTACTTGGATAGACGCAGCAAATTTTTATGCTGATAATTTTGCAGGTATTAAAGATATAATTCTCGAAATCAGTTATTCCAGGGCCGTTTCCGAAAATTTAACAAAAAAATGGTAAAAGTACGAACCCAGCACTTTGCATTTCTTATGGCAAACTAATGCTTCGTCTCAAACTCTATTCACAGACTGGAAACAAAAGGTTTGCCTCTATCAGAATCAATTTAAATTATAGAAGAATTTTAATTGAGAATTTAAAATTATAGAAGAAATCCTTCAAAAAAGTTAAAGGTAGAAAGAAGTAGGTGAATCTATACACAAAAAAGTTAAAGCGGTAAAACAATAAAATGAGGGATTTTTAAAATTAAAACATATCAACAAACTCATAAAAGGCGATATAGTTCAGGATATTAATTTTGATTTAGACATAATTGTAAAAATGAAAAATCCACCAATTACTTCTAAAGATGTTGAAAGAAATTTTTCGGTTTATAAACATATGTTTGCGGACAGGAGACAAAAGTTTTGAACATTTGATTATAAATTTTAATATAAACATGTAAAAAAATCGGTATCGTTTGTGAATTGATTAGTTGATATAGATTGAATTAAATAGTGTACCTATATTTTTGTTTCGTTAATAAGTGTTATTTAGAATTAAGAAAATTTTGTGTGAATAAAAATGTGGCCATAATTATTTCTACCTTTTCTTCATCAATTTTTGTCAATATTTTGCATATTGTACTGCATATATGGTCGAATTGAGTGCATATTTCAAAAATCGATGCATATATATGCGCATATATTTCGCTTTTTGTTCACATAATCCGCCATCTAGTAATAAATATACATACAACTACTACTGTAACAGATCTATTCCAAATTCTTTCAGTTCTATATAGATTATACATTTTGCTATTAAATTTGAAATTTTAGTATTTTGTGGTCGATAGCCTTTACACAGGAGTTTTTTAATACAGAAATATGTTAAAATTCATCTTTTTACTGTCTTTTTAAAGTCTTTTTACTGTCCAACTTTCCGAATTCTACCAAACAAGTAAGCAGATTTTCATCTAAAAACCTGTACCATTTTTACCTTTCCGAAGTTAACCGTTTTTGTGGAGGAATTTGTTTTTAAGCCTCCAACTGCATTCTCTATTTAAACCCATGTAAACTGAGAAACCGAATTCCCAGAAGGAATGTCTGGTAGAAAAAAATTGAACACATTTGTATAGAATTAATCAGTCTATGAAATTCCATCGTTAATTTTGCAATATATTTTACATGTCGATGGCCCTCACAATCTGACTTTTATGGGTAGATTCTTATAGAAAGTAATAGGTTCAGTTAACTATAGCTTGAAAACTGTAATAGCTTTATACAAAAATCTTTCAGATCTATATAGGTTTTAATTTTTCTATTGAAATTGACGTTTTGATAGCTTGGCGGCCGACAATTTTGAGACGGGATTTTTTTAATACAGAAATGTGTGTTGAAATTCGTCTAATCTTTTTTCTGTCCAACTTTTCGAATTCTATCAAACATGTTATTAACACTGTTCGAGCAGATTTCACTTAAAAAGTGAAAAAAAAGTGAAAATCATCTTTCCAAAGCGAACGGTTTTTGCGGTGCAATTTTTTTGCAAACCTCTAACCGAGTTCTCAATTTAAACCTTTTTTTTAATTTTTACTTTTACGACTAAACCGAACGATTTTATAAAATTTGCAAAGAATACTTTTGTCGACTACGACTTCCAGTTATAATTTTCTATGTTGAGTCGTTATGTTGAAATTGAATTTGCAAAAAACCTTTGAAGCAAAAATAATTACGCACGCCGCCCCCATTGGAGGCGGAGCTTTCAAATTTACCCAGCTGGTACTTCAAAGCACATACATTTTTTCGTAATTTTTTAATATCTTGAAATTCTCGTGTTCGGTTTTGGTTGGAATTCGCTATTGACAAAAAAAATGTCTGGATTCGTTAAATAAATTATCTTACCCTCGTATTCATAGTCGCTCCTTATCTCAAGGAATAAGGACGCATTGATGAAGGTTTCCTTGAATCTCTGAGGCGTCCTTGTTCCTTAGTCACTACATAATTCTCCCTTCCAGAAGGAAGTGTTATTTAGGGATATGTAATTGCTTATGATGGCAACACTCAAATTACTCAAACCACTAACCCCCGTATTCATAGTCGTTCCTTATCTCAAGGAATAAGGACGCCTTGATGAAGGCTTCCTTGAATCTCTGAGGCGTTCCTTGTTTCATAGTCACTAGATAAGGCTTCCTTCCAGAAGGAAGCAAACCTCCACACTTACATAATTATTTAAAAAATCGTTGTTCATTGTACTGTTTCTGAGGTTAACCAACATGTCAAAACTACATCGACGACAAGCGCAAGCGTCATATAGAAACGCAACAGCCAAGCACAGTGCTGAAGGCTTCCTCAAGGAAGCTCGAAAACTTCCTTGAGATAAGGAGCCGAATAAGGTTCCTTGAGCTGTCAAGGAAAGTCTATGAAACGCGAAATAAGGTCGCGTGACGGCGACAGTCAAAACGGAACAGAAGGTAATACATTCAAATAACTATAGCTTGAAAACATGCAGAGATGTATTTAAAATTCTTTCAGTTCTAAAGAGCTTATACATTTTTCTATTGAAACTGACAAGTGTGTATTTTTGTGGCCGATTGTTTTAACACAGGAATTTTTTTAAATACCGAAATGAAGATTGATTTTCTTCAAATCTTTTTCCCTCTAACTTTTTGAACTCTAACAAACACGCATTTAAAACTGTATGATAGAGCAGATTTTCATCTAAAAAGTCTGTCATATTCATCTTTCCAAAGCAACCCATTTTTGCCGAAGATTTTTTTTTGCAAACCTCCTACCGCGTTTTCCATTTAAACCCATATAATTTGAAAAACGAAATTCCATTTGAGCCGTTGCAAACATTTTTGCATTTCAAATTTTTTACTTTATTGAGTAAACCGAGCGGTTTTACTAAATTTGCAAAGAATACTTTTTTGTAGACACCGAGGTCTTACACGGATATTCCGGTTATATCTACTTTGATGCGCTGAGGCCTTTGAGGCGAGATTTTTGCAAATAAAACCTTTTAGCTAGAAATAATTCCCACACGCCGCCCCCATTCAAATTCGGTCAGCTGGTACTTCTGGTGGATACCCATATTCAGTAAAGGTTTCAATAAAATCCTACAAGGGTTAATATATTTCGTTCTTAATTTATTTCAACTTAATAACGTTAATAAATTATTTTTTAGTTAATATAATTTTTTTATTATTTTGAAATTTTTGAAATCGGTTGTAGTTAGAATTCGTGATTTATATATCTGGATTCATTAAAAAAATTATCATAGTAAGTTTCACACTACGTGGAGCAAGGAAAAACAATTTTGTAAAGAAAGGATTATTCTATCAAATTCCCTTGTCAATATTGCAAAATGTTTTATTTGGCGGAGAACGCTGACTCTCAAAGTCAAAGCGGCTTTTAAGGAAGGACATTTCAAATTTTATATTTTTTGCTTTTGTGACGAAACCGAACGATTTTACAAAATTTGTAAAGAATACTTTTTTTGTAGACAGCGACTTCTTACATACGTTTATTCCGGTAATAATTTTCTGTTTAGAGTGACAATTGTTGGTTCAATCTAGGTTGGATTAAGTTGCACATCATGAACCGGCAGATATATCCATTTTTTTATATATCCTAATACTTTTTTTTAAATGTGTATTTTATAATATAGCATTACTAATATTTTTTTAGCATATTCATACTACACTACATAAATACATAATTACAGCAGCATGTGACATGACATTTTACGCGTCTGTTTTTAGAGTCTACCACCTGCATTCTTTTGCACAGAATTGCGGGAAATTAAAAAAAATGGGTATTGAATGGCATATTCATTAATATCTCTATTGCTAGTCAACTCTTTCGAAAAGCGCTTTCTCTGGCATAGTCTGGTAATACATTTACTATTCAGTATAGTGTACGACATACAACACCAGGTGGCGCTGAAAGCACAACCAGTGGCGTGCACCTTAAAATTCTCCACACTATTCCTTCCTCATCAAATATTCCACCCTCAACAACTATTCCATCCTCAATAACTATTCCATCCTCATTAACTATTACATAAAAAAAACTATTAATATGTACTATTCTGAACTACTATTAAACTACTATTTCCATAGTATATAACTCTTTATAATTACTATATAACTCTGTTTCTATAATAGTACTAAATAATAGTACTAGTTATTCTTTTATATCCAAATTTTATTATAGTTTATAGTTACTAATAGAAAAAATACTGAATTTAAACATATCATTTGCATTATATATAAAAAACAATAGGAATACAATTACCTTAATATATTAATATTAAATAAAATTATTAAACTATTAATGAATTAATATTAATTATTAATATACAATTAAAAATGCCAGTAATTTCAGTTTGATCTTATATGTTTCCTTATACTTTTGGTAAATGTATTTAAAGGAAAATAGAAATTAACGATACCTTTTAATTTTGTTATGAATTAATTTTGTATAAATATCGGCGCGTTTGGAAACTGACTTTTGGAAACTTTGAAATGCATTTGACTGCATTTGGAAACTAAATGTTTAGATGGACCTATATACAAAAACGCTCTATGTAAGTTTCAGACAACGCACCGTAACTTGATGTAATTGTTTTAGAAACAAATGGTGTCCTCTAAATGTTTATAAATTATTTTTAAAATATTGCTTTTTGTAATGTATATTTGATGTTTTAAGTAAATTAAGTTGTGTTTATTGCCAGCAAAAAAGTACATTGTTGATGGAGTAGCAATTAGACAACCTTCCTTATACATCTTGACAGTAACATCTTATGTTCAATGTAATTATCTGATTTCTGCTTTGACATCAGAATTTTACCAGTATATGGTATATACGATACGATATTATCTGAATCGAAACGTGAAAAAATGTATTGGATTGAAGCATAGACTTAATAACATAGTCTTTTGCAACGTGGAGGCAGAAAGATTCCACTCCAAGGAATTACGATTGTAATGGCTGGATAAGAACATTTCTCACCTTTTTTATATGTCGTAAAGAACCAAACTAATTTCTTGAAAACCGTTTATTGCTGGGATTAATTTAAAGGTTTTGAACCTTTTATTATTTATACATTTATTATTTTCTATAGTAGAACATTGGAATGGCAGGTGCTCTAGGGTAGTCAATTCCAAGAGACACATAATATAGGTGGAAAATGTTCTTTGCGAACCATTACAATCGAACTATCCCTCCAACAGAATCTTTCCTCCACCAAGTAACCGAAGTATGCCTTATCTAAGTCCATCCCTCAACTCAAAAATTTCTTTGTATTTAGATTTAGATCATTGAGTTTTTGATTACTAACATAAAAATTAATTAAAAATAACATTTTAAATATATAATAAATATCAAATGTATTACTTGGCACAACTATAGTACCTAAGTATATATTTAATAGAGTAGTAATTATGAAATTCTCATTAATTTACAAATTTATCTTGTATGTACCTTTCACAGTAAAATATATAACATTCTATAAAAGAAAAAGAAAAAGAATGACGTAGTGTGTCCCAAGGGACACACGAAGCCCGAGCATAAATTCCCTGGAGCACAGTACGCGCAAGGCGGCAGAAAATTAATGCAATCCTTTGGGAAATCGAACCTCTACGTCCCTAGTGACCCGGCCTGTTGGCAGCTTCAGCTTTACTGTTTGATCAACTAAAGCTTACTTTTACCTGTACATTGTTTATTCTATTCATATGCCGGAACTTACTGCCGCTACTTAATAATTACTAATAAGTTATTTAAAACGTAAAATAACATATAGAAAGAAATAACAACAAAAGGGACAGAACTCCCTTGAGATCTAATTAAGTATTGTAGTTGTCACATGGCCACGCTAACCTACAGGCTGACTTTGTTTTAACGGAATTTACGAAATGTGAAATTTTTCCACCTTCCCTGCCCTATTCCACCTGTATTACGAATACGGGTTATTGTTGCGAAATCCAATAGGCGTTTTAAGAAGTAAGGAAAATTTGTATTTAGTAAAAATAACATTTTGGTTGAAGTTCTACATGTGAAAGAGGAGGTTCTGAAGATGGGAGCGTAGCACTCTGCTTCGGATTCCCAAGGGGCTTTAACTAATCAGAGTTTTTGGCGCTGGCGTGGATACATGTGAATATATGCCGTGCGCTTCTGTACCACCAAGGTATAAGCTATTCCAATAGTCTCCCATAGGACTCGACTAGACATGCGCTTTAACTCGAAATGTATTCGCTGATGACAATGTTTCTCTCAGATTCCTTTGATCTTGTTCCTTTCCGCTTAAATATCTGCATATTGCTTTAGTTTTTACTAAGTATACAAAACACGATAATTTTATATTTTTGCTATTTTGTATTTAAAGAAGGTTTAAAAATATTACTGAAATGTATCTTTCATGAAAGGTACATGAGTAAAGTGACCACATTTTCATTGAGACAAAGCGGGACAAATAGGATGAAATGAGAAATATTCTTTCGTTATGAAAGCAGACCAATAATTTGATGTATATATTCACATATATGTCTATAAATATACAAAAATGTATTTATTATTAATTATTGGTAACTATAAAAATATGTTTTAAAAACAATAATTTGAATATATAATTGGGAAAAAATTACTATGTGATTTTCATATTACAAGAAAATAATTCAGAAATTACCATGTTCTCTAATTCACTAATGACTTAAAAAAATAAATAAATATAATTACAAGTACGATTTGGTTTCCTGCACTTTTGTGCTACAAGAGACCACGTGGGTCGCTAAAAAATACTATAACCTAATGAAGATAGACGCGTTTCTGCCTTTTGGCTTCATCAGTATTGTCTTATCGAACGAAAGTGCAGGAAACCAAATCGAACTATATATATATATATATATATATATATATATATATATATATATATATATATATATATATATATATATATATATATATATATATAAAGAGTGGGGGTAATAACAATCGTTATTAGTTAAAGAGTAAATTTTATAAAAATTACTACGCAAACGGTAGAATTCGGGTAATACGATTAACAGAAAAATTTCAAATTCTTCTTAAGTCGACGTTTCGATTTATTGATTAAATCTTTTTCAAGACCTACAAAAATATTACAGAAAATTACAAAAAACAAAGTAACAGATGTTATTGATTACTTACAAAGAAGGTAATGAACAATTAATTAAGACGTGTAACATCATATAACTTGACCAACAATGTGGGTTACATAATCGTTGCTGTAAAACGAGCCATGGTGAATTTTAATTTCGGTGTTTGAAATTTAATATTTAGTTTACAAAATGTCGGACACCAACCCGATCGGCACAGCACGAGGAAACCAACAAAACCTTTTCGTTCTCAACAAATAAATTAAAGTTGAAAAAAAAACAATTTTTTTTTCAATTGAGCTGCGAAGGTGCGCATTGGGAAAGATCGTGACATTAGAAGGACACAGGAGTCACAAGCACACAGGAAAAAGGATATTTAACTAATGTTTGAAGACATACAGTTCGAAAAATTTTTTTTTTTTTTTTTTTTTTGAAACCGCCACTACGTCGCAGTTTCCCAGAAACCCAGGCAATCTGGACGATCCCTAGATCTTCTTAGAAAAACAGGAGCTCAACGACCCCCCTTTTAAGGAAATTGTATAACAGTAGAACCACTAGAGACCACGAAACCGCAGCACAAATAGAAAATATCTCTGTTTCATCTGTTTTGTTATTTATTTTCTATTCTATATTTTCTATTTGTGCTGCGGTTTCGTGGTCTCTAGTGGTTCTACTGTTATACAATTTCCTTAAAAGGGGGGTCGTTGAGCTCCTGTTTTTCTAAGAAGATCTAGGGATCGTCCAGATTGCCTGGGTTTCTGGGAAACTGCGACGTAGTGGCGGTTTCAAAAAAAAAAGAAAAATTTTTTTCGAACTGTATGTCTTCAAACATTAGTTAAATATTCTTTTTCCTGTGGGCTTGTGACTCCTGTGTCCTTCTAATGTCACGATCTTTCCCAATGCGCACCTTCGCAGCTCAATTGAAAAAAATTTGTTTTTTTTTCAACTTTAATTTATTTGAAGAGAACGAAAAGGTTTTGTTGGTTTCCTCATGCTGTGCCGATCGGGTTGGTGTCCGACATTTTGTAAACTAAATATTAAATTTCAAACACCGAAATTAAAATTCACCATGGCTCGTTTTACAGCAACGATTATGTAACCCACATTGTTGGTCAAGTTATATGATGTTACACAAAAAAAATAAATAATTTTTTCGAACTGTATGTCTTCAAACATTAGTTAAATATTCTTTTTCCTGTGTGCTTGTGACTCCTGTGTCCTTCTAATGTCACGATCTTTCCCAATGCGCACCTTCGCAGCTCAATTGAAAAAAATTTGTTTTTTTTTCAACTTTAATTTATTTGAAGAGAACGAAAAGGTTTTGTTGGTTTCCTCGTGCTGTGTCGATCGGGTTGGTGTCCGACATTTTGTAAACTAAATATTAAATTTCAAACACCGAAATTAAAATTCACCATGGCTCGTTTTACAGCAACGATTATGTAACCCACATTGTTGGTCAAGTTATATGATGTTACACGTCTTAATTAATTGTTCATTACCTTCTTTGTAAGTAATCAATAACATCTGTTACTTTGTTTTTTGTAATTTTCTGTAATATTTTTGTAGGTCTTGAAAAAGATTTAATCAATAAATCGAAACGTCGACTTAAGAAGAATTTGAGTTTTTTCTGTTAATCGTATTACCCGAATTCTACCGTTTGCGTAGTAATTTTTATAAAATTTACTCTTTATATATATATATATATGTATATATATATATATATATATATATATATATATATATATATATATATATATATATATTCTATCTTCGTCTAATTAGCATTCTTGGAGTAGTCATTTCATGAGGTTGAATCTACTTACATTTTACAAACCCATGGGAATCTGAGCGCAACATTCAGTTCATTGTCAGTCGGCTCGGTTTACAACCATATGCAACACAAATTTAAAATTCTATATATTTATTATAAGTTTCATGAGTATTCTACTTGATCATTATATAAATCTAGATTATGTTCAATATCGTTCCTGAAATCTGAAAGCAGACTCATGCGCAAGCCTATAATAACCATGTAGTGGGGAATATGACAAAGTTGTAGCAGGTTTAGGGCGCATATCTATTAGTCAATGTGATTAATGGGATAGTCCTCAGGGAATATATACCCCACTCTCCGCCGTCCCGCTCGCGGCCTCATGCGACACACGCTCCTGCGGGATTCGATATAACCCGCGGGTTCGGCCCCAATTCGCCCTTCGATACCGCAACTCATGTATAAAGTGACCACACGTCCTGATTTTGGCGGGACAGTCCCTCTTTTTGGAGGCCTGTCCCGCGTCCTACCGATTTTTACAAATGTCCCGCTTTCTAATAAATATCTGCATTTCTTATTTTAATTGTACTGTAATATATAATATAACATTCTTCCACATATTCCCATAAAATCTCCTTTTTTAATGTCAACCAATGAAAATTTTTAATATCCTCGAATTGAAATGTCCATTCTTCAAGATGTTCCAAGCAGTTATTTTATTAATTTCTTATTAAACTTATTATAAAGACTTCTTTCAGAAAATGCGGTCGTTTAATGGCACCTTGTTCTGAAATTTTCATTGGGTGATATTAAAAGAGGAGATTTTATGGGAATATGTAGAAAAATCTTTTGAAAATATTAGTAAACATTTTCCGAAAAATAATATTTGCGAAAATGATCTTTTTGATGAGGTGTTATTAGTAAAAAGTTGCGTTACTGATGAAAAAGTTAAATGTTGGTTGTCTGCAAATGTGGAAACAGACAAAAAGTGGACGGAGTTATTCCTTCATTTTAAATAGAATAATATTTTCAAAATATTTTGATAAGGAATATTATTCTCTTTAAAATGAGAATTGAAATTTGTTTTAAAATGAGAGAGTTTTTTCTAGTATCAATAAAATATGGACAACTGAAAAAAACAGTTGAACATCAAACAACAACTTTAAAATCTATATGAAGCGTAAAAAATAATTTGACCAATTCATATGAGAAATTTCGACATTTTATTAAGACATTTTATTAAATGATCCAAATTAAACAATAAAAAAAATAAAACATTTAAATTAATTAAAAATCTTGGTTAAAATTATTGCAAGAAAAAAATTAAGAAAATACTATGTTCTCTAATTCACTCATGATTAATAAAAAAGTATATATATATATATATATATATATATATATATATATATATATATATATATATATATATATATATATATGCGCCCTAAACCTGCTACAACTTTGTCATATTCCCCACTACATGGTTATTATAGGCTTGCGCATGAGTCTGCTTTCAGATTTCAGGAACGATATTGAACATAATCTAGATTTATATAATGATCAAGTAGAATACTCATGAAACTTATAATTAATATATAGAATTTTAAATTTGTGTTGCATATGGTTGTAAACCGAGCTGACTGACAATGAACTGAATGTTGCGCTCAGATTCCCATGGGTTTGTAAAATGTAAGTAGAATCAACCTCATGAAATGACTACTCCAAGAATGCTAATTAGACGAAGATAGAAATATGACAATTTTGTCACCGTTCCTTGGCGGTTAATTTATCTCATTTTTTATGTAGTTCCCGGAGGGCCGACAGCGCAATCTTCCAATCCTTTTGCTAACTTTTTGTCTTGCTAAGCTAAGTCTGTCGGTACTTTCGCTCGCTTTATCTCGTGTATTATTTAGTTACCTGATTGTGGTAGTTGCAAGGACCTGTTCTACTTTCTACACAATTAAACCGTTATTAATCATGAAGCGCCTATAAAACTCAGGATCAGTTTCGATAACTTAATAACTCAAGAGATAAGTTATTTTTAATTTTTAATCCTTTTTATGAAATCCCCGTTTCCATTTGAAATAATCCATAAATATATGATTTGACTAAACCCGTTTAAGTCCATATACATGTAATATACATCTTTCGAAAGGCCAGTTACCCTCGAAGGAGCTATAAAATGATAGTGATATGTATTTAAATTCTCATAACTGCGAGCCTTACAGCGCCACCTAATGTGCTTTTCTAGACTAGATTTCTACTAAATTATAGAGAAGATTTTGTGAGATATCATCCGGTTTACTAGTCTCTCTAAGGGATTTGTTTACTTATTCTATACTCTTTGTATTATCGCCGAAACTTCCAATACTAAGAAAATTATACAGTCTGCAGACAAATAAAAGTTACCTAATTTTATATATTCAGTACCGTAAAGAGTGGTGAAAATAATAGAGGTAAAATTTATATTTAAATGCGCAACAGTAATACATAATCTCTAGAGAATCTTGAAAGCCTGAAGACTGAATTTTAGAATAGAGGAAATAATAAAATAATTTCCATTCTGTTTTTATATCACCAAGGCGTGCTCAAGATGCGATTGGATGACGTTTCAGAAAACCTTTCTCGCTTTCATTTTTCCCTTTTGGGAAAATATATCACTTAAATAAATACCACATACATAACCAAATATTACTACATGTATGGATAACAAATCTTCTAATCCCAACTTTATTAAGAAATCCTATTTACGTATACACATACTAAAATATGTTATGCCAAAAAAAGCTTCCAATAAATCGAATTTAGTAATTAATATAGTTCTATATCTAACAACTACGTTGATGTTTTCTAATTACTTCTACCTTCTACCGCTACTACTAAAATGGAAAGTTATCATTGTGACATTGCACATATATTTATAGTCTATCGTCAAAGTTTGTTCAGTAAGTAGTTTTGTCGCATTATAGTTCGCAGAAGCACTGCACGCTAAATATATATATATATATATATATATATATATATATATATATATATATATATATATATATATATATATATATACATATATATATATATACATGTAGCCAATAATTCTAACATAGTAATAAATTTAATTTTGCATTCCACAGTTTTAAATTTCGCCTAAAATCCGTGCAGTGCTTCAGTGAACTAAAGACTAACCTACAAAGTAAATCAAATTATAGTGTAAGTTTATATTTCAATTAATAGTTTCCTTTTTGTTTAGATGTTCTTTCATGATTCTTTTCAAACTTGATACACAATATATACAGGTCTTACAGATCTATACAATATATACAGGTCTACAGGATACAGGTCCTGATAAAGGAAAATGTTTGAAACTCGAAGCACCATCACCTCGTCCACATCTTTTAACCAACACATTTTGTACTTTTGGACAAACTTTTATATGTTTGGAAACAAGGCTTTGGGGGATAATTAAAATAATATGAATTCTCCGAATATGATTCACTACTCCTATCACTACAACATACTCCATAACAATAACGTTCTTTCGTTCCTTTTTTTATCGATAACATTGCATACTTTCACTGAAATATTTGTATTATTATTTTTAAGTTTGTATATAACAATTAAAATCGTACTGCTGATAATAAATTCGTAATTAATATATTTTCTCTCTCTTAATTATATTGAGAGTATAATATTCGCCGGTTAATATACGTAAAAAAGTGCCCGAAAAACTTTCGGAAAATAAAGCATGCCCACAAAAAAAACTAAACTTTGAAAAAGTCTATTAAACTGTTGGAACTTAAATGGATGCGAGGATAATTTCTCCATACATTTGATATCGTTCATGTTAGGCTACAAGGTTTTACCATCGAATAAATATTTTATTATTAAGTGTTGATGTATTTTAATATATATATATATATATATTTACATATATATATATGTATATATATATATATATATATATATATATATCTATATATATATATATATATATATATATATATATATATATATATATATATATATATATATATATCACGTGTGACTTGTTGGACAGCCCATTGTGTATGTTAATGTAAACCTCTAACAATTGCCAACAACATTATGCATATGTGCACATTTGCCGGAAATAATTGGTAACTGTTAGTTGAACTCACATTTACCAACCAAGAAAGTAAATGTGTACATATACCGGTAAATGTGCACATTTACCTAACTACGCACTTTTACCGTAACATATGTATAGGGTGGCTCAGATAGTTAAGCACTTGGCTCTCGGGTCAGGCAGCGTGGGATGGAATCCCATCCAGAACTAAATCAGCAAAAATTAAAAACTAATGGCTGCAACCCATTACACTCAATTCCCCAATCCGGCTTAGGCAACTGTGGGGTCTAACTGCCTAACACCTTCTCTGGAAATTTGTCGCTTGGATTCCACGTTAAACCGCTAGTTCCACCATATTCAATCTTAGTGCTGAGGTTGGATATGTGGCAGAGAAGAGGCTGGTGCCCAGCAATGGGACATAAAAGCTGGCTAATGATGATGATGAATGATATATATATATATATATATATATATATATATATATATATATATATATTTTAATTGTTATATACAAACTTCAAAATAATAATACAAAATAAAAAAATAATAATAATAAGTATTTCAGGGAAAGTATGCAATGTTATCAATAAAAAAGGAACTAAAGAACGTTGCTGTTATAGAGTATGTTGCAGTGATAGGAGTAGTGAATCATATTCGGAGAATTCATATTATTTTAATTGTATCCCAAAGTCTTGTTTCGAAACATATAAAAATTTGTCCAAAATGTACAAAATGTGTGGGTTAAAATATGTGGACGAGGTGATGGTGCTTCGAGCTTCAAACATTTTCCTTTATCAAGACCTGTATCAACTGAAGCATTATTACGTAGAGCGTTTTAGACTCTACAATATTATACAAGAAAAAATATTATCCAAAAATTGCTAGAATTTTTGTATAAAATTTTGTTTCATATGAAATCATCTTTTGTTATATCTTTACATTTATCATTATTTATTTATCAAAAATGATTAAAAGATAAAAAAATGTATGCAAGATTAAATAGAAATAATTTCTGTTGACTATCTTATTTTAATAATATACAATATCTTAATTTATTATTTTTTTCAATTAATAATATGAAACCTTATATCAAAATAATTGTTATCCTAACCTCTGAACAGGTTCTGCTTTATTTCCACCTTGAGTACGACCAATTGTATGCTTCAACTGTAGGATGTACCAACGAAGCACCACCAATAATTTTTCTTTTAATTGCACTCGTAATAAAGGTGACATTCCTTCTTGTCCAGCCATGTTTACAAAATGTGCCCGAAACTTTCATATTCACGCCTTTTAAACATGGCGGATGCACATGCGCTCAACTAATCGTAAAAAGGTCTATTGAAGGCACTTGCATATGATATCATTGTAGATATTTCTTAATATAAAATTCTCCATTATATATATATATATATACAAACGAAAATCACAATTGAAAATATATAGAAGAAAAGATAACATTGATTGTAAATTGGTGAATTTACAATCAAAATTGGAAAATTGGTGAAACAAGTGAATTGGTAATTTCTATTTTGAAAAGGATTTCTAAATAAGACGTTTAATTAATTAGACATTTAAAAAAAGAAACCTACTAGAAATTATGAATAAACATAAAAATAACGCATGCGGTCAGGGGACCCCCATCAGGAACGAAGTTCCTCGCACATTTTTAACTCCGAATGTAATTCGAAATAAAATCTGCATATAATTGATTGATTATGGAGTTAGGTATTTGTTGATACTTCATTTCAATAGCAGAGATAAAAAAAGCTAAATTATTTTTAAGCTTCAAATTTATTGTATAAATACAGAGATGCATTGTGTGAGCCTTTCGCTACGTCAAAGCATGTAACGAGAAAGCTCAAGACCTAATATGTCAGGGGCTGAAGGCCAAAGGTTTATGTACTAATAAAGTAACATAAGATAGATATAGTTTTTTTATAGATATAGACATTTGTTCGTGAGTTCTTCTTCAAATTCCTCGTCACCGGACTATTTGTAGTATTGTGTAGAAAAAAATATTAAAAACAAAAAAATTATTAAAAACAAAATTGGAATTTTTCAATTCAGTGTGGTAATTATTGGTTTATGATAACTATAGTAAGATACATATGTTTGAGATTTTATGTTATCCAAGTATCTCGAAAAAACAGCATCAATTGTCGTACAGTTTCTTGTTGTGTACTCCGCTGGATGATTATTTATACTCAAATCAAACCTTTCTGATAAAAAGGTTGCGAGCTTTTCAGATTTTTCAAAATCATTGAAGTTAACGTTGAAGTCTCCAGCCAATATGAGTGGAAGTTTATAATAATTTAGATTAAGTAATAAAGCCATACTGATGAAGCCAAAAGGCCGAAACGCGTATATGGATGTTCATTAATTAATTGATAATTATTTTTTGTATTTGATCAGGATATTGTTATTTTTTGGGAAAACAGGGTTATGTAGAACCCAAAAATACTTTCTTAATGTAATTTAATGTCAGTCGAGGTGTTTGCCAGTGAAGTAGTTGTTTTTAAGAAAGTTTGTTAAAGAAAGATAAGTTATACGTTCTATACGAAATGATGTTAACTTTGTTAACGATATGTATAAAACAATTTCCTAGAAATTATAATCTATGAAGATAAGATACAAACATTAATGTTTAATTTGATCAAAAATCAAAATCTTCAAACTCAACAAAATATATTTAAATAAATATAAATATATATATATATATATATATATATATATATATATATATATATATATATATATATATATTAATAGATTAAGTAAATTAGAACCTTCAACTCTATATTCGAATAGCGATTGATGAATGCAAAATTTAACAAGCGAGTAGCGCAACGCTAACAGTCGCGCTTCGAAAGCTCGAAGTCGGCGGATCGAACCCGCTAGCGGGCGCGCTTGCATTTTTTCTTCAAATATTTCACATTTTTTACAAATTCATGTGTCTTGAATAATGTTTATTTTGGAATAAATTGTAAATATTTTTTATGCACCATTAAGTTAACTTGTCAAGTGAAACCCTGAAAGCTTCCCGAACATCTTGGAATCGCTCCACGTATTACCTAATGATATCTATTACCTAATGAATTTGTTACAATTTATATTCCCTTCCTAGGTAAGATCTACGAATTCATTTTTAATACTAATTGTAAGGGATTGGGATTGTAAAATATCCATTACGTTATGTTGATATCAATGCAGATAACGTAGAAATTAAGAGATTAAAAAAAGAAATTGAAAATTTCCTGCATGATTTTTTCAAAATTCCTTTTCCCGCTAATAAAAACAGTTATTACAATTAATTCCAAAATAAACAATATTCAAGACACATGAATTTGTAAAAAATGTGAAATATTTGATGAAAAAATGCAAGCCCGCTCGCGGGTTCGATCCGGCTACCTCGACCTCTCTAAGCGCGACTGTTACCGTTGCGCCACTCACTTGTTGAATTTATGTAAACGTATAACTGAGAGAAAGAGAAAAAAACATCGCGCCGTATGACAAAAGAAAGTGTGACGCGGCGTATAACAAAAGAAAGAGGGCGCGGTATAGAGAATATAAACTGAGAGAAAGAGAAAGAAACTTACGCGGCTTATACGTTTTCTGCCGAATCACTCATACCGAGACCTCCCTAAAGGAACTTCGTTCCAAAAAAATCTAAAACAGATCTGGACCTAGTAATATAATAATATATACCCCTTCAACAACTTTGGTAAGCAATGGCGCAGAGCCTAGCACCTGGCAAGAGTGGGGTGGACAGAACTCCTTAGCCGTAGTGAAAGCGACCTCTCTAGGGGTGACAACCCCGAATAATAAGTCTCCCAAGGTCACAAATTGGGTAGTATCTTGGACAGTGGGCACGAAGAAAATTCTTCCACTGAGCATGAAGAAAAATTTCCCTAAATGCACTATTCAGTCTGCTTCACAGGTGGTAACCAATCCATCGTCACCTAAGGTGACGTTATCGAACCTTCGGATTCTGGGGAGTCCGCACCAACATGCTTTAGGGATGAGTCGGAGCCATCCTGAAATCACCGGACGTAAACTCAGACCAAGACGGCAAAGCTTCTTCGCAACATGTAATGCCAACTCACTGCTAAAAGTGAGTAAACTGAAACATTTGACTGATTCACTAACACGACACAACATAATACTGACAGCAGTGCAGGAAACCAGATTTATGGAGAGGAAAAGTGGGTCGGCGGGTAATGAAGAACGTACCCCACTTAGGTACAGTATTAATAATCAGTCACAGGATACTGGATTCAGTCACCGACTTTACCTCCCCGAGCAGTCGTGTGTCCATCCTCTCTCTTAAATTCGCAAACAAGGGCTACAGTATAGTCAATGTACATGTCCCAATCAACCAGGACAACAGACGCAATCCAGACAGAACTGATAAATTCTGGGAAGACTTAGAGGATATTATCTCTTAAACTTCCAGAGAGGCACACCGTCATATAGCTTGATGACTTCAATGCTCAATTGGGAAGAGAGAAAAAATACAGAAACATAGTGGGCAATTATCCGGCTCATAAGCGAAATAACTGCAACGGAGAACGATTGGTGGATCGTGAAGACTATGACAATGCAAGAGGCCAAACACAGCCTGGGTGAAGTGGAATTAATTGGAGGGACCAAACGAACCTTCACACAAAACCAACTCACCCAAATCGCAGAGAGCTTTGCTAAAAATAACTTCAGAGGTTTCTTTGGAACCCTCAAGCAGACACAGAAATACGCTTCGCCAAGCCTCCACTTCAGAGACTCACAAGGCAAACTGGCTTATAACGACAAGGACAACTGCCACCTTTTATCTTAGTTCTTTAAAAATCTACTCAAGTGTGACCCATCCAACGAAAACTTCGACTATAAACAAATCACACCAAACCCGGACTCGCAGCCCCCTTCATTGGAAGAAGTTGACCAGATCATTCAACTTCTTAAGAATAATAAGGCAGCTGGAGACGACTCTATCGTTGCTAAACTGTGGAAAGGTGCTGGAAACAGTGCCGTGCACAAGCTAACCAAGATCATCCAGGACATCTGGGAAACCGAGAAATTACCATCCGATTGGAAATCTGCTCTGATCCATCCGTTTCACAAAAAGGGAGATTTTACTGATCTGAAAAAAACTTAAGAAACTGACTAATTTGGGTGCTCAGAGTGGTATCTAGCTGGGACGTAAGAACGATGGACTAGTTGTAGATTGCCTTGCTTTTGCAGATGACATGGCACTGTTTGCTGATTCTCTTGAAATGGCAACAATGCAGGTAAATTGCCTCAGAAAACAGTCTGCCAAAGTGGGTCTTCAAGTGTCGCTGGAGAAAACAGAATTTTTCACCAATATCAGAGAAGCAAACAGAGAGATGTTACTAGAGCAGGGAATCATCAAGAGGAATGGGGAATTTGAAGTATCTCGGCAAATGGATTGAACCCAACTTAACAGAAAGAGCATCATTATCCAATAGAGTCAACATGTTAGAACTAGCCTATCGACTGACTAAGAACACATACAACAAGAAATGCCTGTCACGAGACCTGAAACTTAAGCACTACACATCAGTTTTTCGACCAGAAACCCTGTATGCCATGGAGCGTCTATCCTTGAACCGAAGAGGTCTGGTAGAGAAATTGGAAATCAGAGAAAATAGAATCATCAGGAAGATCTTAAGCCCGGTAAAGGAAGATGGAAAATTCCGAAGGCGGCATAACTCTACGAACATATTGAGATGCTCTCTGACTGTGCAAGGAAATGCAGGGTAGCTTTCTATAGCCGTGTTGCAAGATTCCCTCCAAACCGACTCACCAACCGTCTGTTCGCTTTCTGGAAAAACAAGAAGTTTCGTACCACCTGGTTGACAGAAACCCAGAAGGATATTAAAAAACTGGGAATAACAGATGTCCAAAACAGACAGTCTGTGCGACGCACACTAAAGGAAGTCCGTGAATTTCAGGAAAAACCCCGAAGGAAAGGTACCCCCTGGACAGAAGAGAGAAAGGAGTTACACCGGCAGAAGATACGACAATACTGGGCAAAGATCAAAGCCCAACACTTGAACAAGCGTGGTCCAAAGTAGGCCTATTCGAAACAAGAAGAAGAATAAATATTATATTCTATTATTATTTTATAATGGCTATTGATATTTAATTCTAATAATCTTCTGTAAATGCCATATACTTCGAGTTTACAACATCATTGTTGATAATATTAAAATGAGATGTAAGTTACGTCTCACTTAGAGACTCACTTAGATACATCTCACTTTTGATAAGCTTTTTTAGAATAAAAAGGAATGAAATGGAAGGTTTTAATTTATATTTAAATTAAATAGTAAATGTAAATCGGATTTATAATCTTAATAGTTTGTAATATTTTGTAATAAAATTATTAGATCAAATTGAGATTTGAGATTTTTGGCGGTAACTTGCGTACTGCCACCTTGAAAGGTCAAATGTAGGCTAACTAACTTCTGTAATTAGTGATACGTTGATACCATTTGGAGATTCTGCTTCCTTCAATAACTTCAGGCTCTGAATCTTGCTTAATGAATCGTGGTTCAAGTAGTAGATTTTTTTTCATTCTTAGTGGTTCAAGCAATAAGCACCAATGCACCATAACTTTCATTCTGCGGATCAATTTTATCAGATCAGGATTTCTTAGCCGATTCGTAGGAATAGAAACTTCTATTCATTATCTGCCTCGAAACCGAGAGCCTTAAGTGACTCTACAGGGTGCAGTTAGGTTTCTTGTTTGGATTTTTGTACAGAAGCTTTACTTGTTTAGAAGATTCTTTAATTTTATGCAAACTCCATTTTTTGTCTGGTTGGTAGCTCGCAACTTTTCTTTTGATTTTATTAATCCTAAAAGCTCTTTATAGGCTTTTATACCAACTGTTTTTTTGTTTTGTTTTGCGCTTCTTAATATTTTACGGATGCTTTTCTTTAGAAACCGTAGGATGTTCCTGGATCTAGCATTTGCAACTCCCATATTGGCGTTGTCAGTTTCTTATATCAACGTGTTATGAGACCCTGTCTAGAGTTACTATGATATTTTCACCAATCTTGCATAGTTACGCTATACAATCCCAAAATATTTAAATCTGGCTGTATATGAGTGTATTGCCTTAATTGTTGCTACAATATCTCATAGGATAGGTTAGGTTAGGTTTTTTGTCTTTCTGTTTTTTGTTCTTTCGACGACATATCCTTTCGAGATCAAATTTTGCGAATCTTTCGGTCGAAGGTATTTTGATATATTTCTATGACTTTTAAGTCTTTGACCCAAACACTTAATAGTACTTTACTATTTAATGTGGTTTCATCTATCTATATTGTTTTGCAATTTCACATTCTTGTGTAGTTGTTCTAAAAGTGATATTTATCATTCCATTCTTTGGTACTTGCAGCTAGAGATTGCAATCCGGTATCATTTTCAATCCGGCCGGATCTGGCCGAATTCGGTTGATCCGATTAGGATAATTTTCCCATTACGTTCCAAAATGAGCTCTTTCCAGGATAATCGAGTTTGTGCATTATATAGGTAGTTCACACACACACACACATTTATAATTAGACAAACATTTAAAAATCTAATACAGTGTAGAAAGCTAGTTAAATTTATCTGATAGAATTTTAGTATTTAACATTATTAAATCAAACATAATAATCTTTACTTAATTTACTGAAATCACAACAATTAGGTATTTGAGCATGCTAACAAGACTTATTCTTATATTTATGATAGGCGTCATGACGAATCTGTCTAATGACTATAAATGCCGAATTAACCGGTGTATAAGACGCATCCTAAAATCTATGTTTGAGAGGCAATATTTATGGAAAAAAAGGTGCTCGTTATACACCAGCAAATACATTAATTATTTTAATATACATTATTTATAAAAAAATCTATTTTGGTTTTGAAAAACCATGTGGCGCCATACGCACCACGCATTTAAAGTACCTACTCATTATATTACTAAAAATTAGCATCACCGGATCCGGTGACCCGATCCGGTATATTGTTAACGTTTAACGATCCGGTTCATGTTTAGTGAAGCCGGATCCACCGGATTACTGGATCCGGTTTTCCGGATTTCAATCCCTACTTGCAGCCAAGAGATAGTTTCGAGACAGATTAATTCGGTCTCTATTCACGATTAAATTATACAAAAACGGATGGTTTTCTTATAAGCGGACAAGATATCACAAACACAACCAACGTAAAAAATGTTGAATATATACATAGTAGACTACTAAGCCACTCAATAAATCAATGTATCTTTAATTCTATATAATTATTGATATAGAAAACTTAAGTATTTGAATTTTAAGAAACTACTGGGGCTCGATATGACTCGTAATTCATTTGCAATATTAATACAATTAACTATCCATGTGATTAAAAATGGGTTTGAAAGTGAATGGGTTTGAACACGTTTTTGTTCATTTTAATATGGTATTACAAACCTAAATTCAAGAAAGAAACATTCATATTATTAATTAAAACAAACATTACTGAAATTATGGAAAAATCGATGAAACCTTATGGTCGATAGCCATTTGTTATTTTTGGCGATAATAAAAATTATTATTATTATTATTCGATGAACCCATAGCATATAATGGTGTGTGGATGCAAGTAACAAAAAAATAACCACTCTTTCACCCATCATCTCAAGCGCCTAGTGGGGGGAATTGAAAGATTTTAGTTTAAAACTGTTAGTATCTAAAAAGTATTTGTTTAGAAATAAAAGTTTTTCAAAATGTCAGTAGAGAAATTGAGTACCAAAAAATGCTCTTCTATTGTCAGATTATTTTATACAAAATAATCTATATTATATATCTATATTATTATTCAAAATTTATTTAATTCATATCTTTCATAATAAGGACATATTTAATCTTTGTTTAGTTGCAGCTTACATGTTTAATTTTTATTTTATCATTTCTTAATACTACGTATTTTACTTTTACTAATATAATATTGGAAACAAATTAAAGAAGAGGTGGCCAACACCACAAAGCTAGTTTGAAACTTAATTTCTCAACCTTTTATAAATGAGTTTGTTATCAATTAAACCAGGTAAATCTCGAAAAGATAAACAATAAGGTGAAAATAAAAATGTGATGAATATGAAAAATACCGTTAAACCATTTAAAGGTAAAAATACCTTTGTGATTCGCAACAAAATTATAACACAACCAAAAAAAAGTATTCCTTGTGTTCTGTCTATAATTTTTTTTTTCGTCATGTACCGAAATGATATCGACATCCTCCTGAAAGTTCGTTTTAATAGTAACCAATATTATTAAAACGAACTTTCAGGAGGATGTCGATATCATTTCGGTACATTATGAAAAAAATCATAGACAGAAAGACAGGGAATACTCTTTTTGGTTGTGTTATAATTTTGTAGCGAGTAAGAATCAAGATTTTGTTTTACATTTTATTGTCTAAGAAATGGGAGAATAACTGGTAAAAGGTGAAATTTTAAAGAATGTTATAGAAAACTGAAAAGAATTATATTATAGTAATATTATTAATTGGAACTCGAAGAGAATTATATTTTCTAAAAGAAACCTGCATATTTAGTGATATATTCTCTCCCAAGTTCGTAATTTTGAAACATAGTTGATTTTTTTTTCCTGATATATTTTTCCAGTCAAAATGAATATTTGAAAAATGTTTCAAATAAATATTCTAGAAAATTGAATTTTCTATAATAAAATATTATCTATAATAAAACTTAGTTTTGGGGATTTTTGAGCTGTCAAGTTTCCTGTAATAATCGACCATGAATAATGTCAAAACTTTATTTTTCTTTCTGATTTTCCTTGTCCCACAAAATCGCAAATAGGAAAACGGAAACTAAGCGAAATTTTTAAAAAGATTTCAAACAAATCAAATTTCTTTTTTTAAGAAAGTTTGTAACCTAGTGATATTTAGTTCGTCAATTAATTATAATACAATTTCATAAATAAACCTCTTAACATACTAATTATTACTATAAACTACATATTCATTTTTTATATTAATATATAATTAGAAAAGAACATCTTCAAGAAAGTACAAGACAAAATAGTAGAGACACTAAATATTTTTCAAGAAATATATAATTAAATAATATTTTTTTAACAATTAAATTAAACTATTTAATAATGTCTTTAGTTAACAATTTTCAGCACGATGAAATATACTGTTGTTCTATAATAATTCTTGATGAAAATGAAAAGGATATTTAAAGTACTTGATTGAGTAATTCAATATGCGGCCGTACCGTACTTTAAAATATATCGAGTCTACATTTCATTCAAAACATTTTTCAACCTGTTTCACTAAAATTTGCAATAATTAATTACTATAAATTACTAAATTCAATCCCAATTCGAGCGGTTGAGCGGAGCGGACGTGTTTTGTGAAGCGCATTTTGCGGATTGAGCGTTTTTATTGTGACGCGTGTTTTTGCGGCGCGCGATAAGGAAAAAAGAAAAAAAGTGAGAGTGAAAGCGACCGAGACGAGGATTATAAAAGGAAAAGAGAAGAGGGAAGAGTCAGAAGAAAGATTATTTAACCCCTTGTAAGAAAAGTAAGAAACTGGAAAGATCACCGGCTAAAAAGGAAATGGGTGAGGAAATGAAGATGCTGAAAAAAAATATGGAAGATATAGGGGAGATAAAGGAAGAGAATCGAAGATGAGCCGGGAAATGGAACATTTGAAAAATATGATGCGCGAAAAGAAAGAAAAATGGGAAAGAGAAAAGATGGAACTAAATGAAAAAATGAATAGACTGGAGGAGAAAATGGAAGAGAAGGAAAAAATAATGAGAAAAAAGAACATTGTAGTAACGGGACTGGACGATGGGGAATGTGAGAACGAGAAGAATCTGGAAGAATGGATAAAGGCAGAATTAGAGGTAGAAGTGACGGTGAAAGAGATGTATAAAGTAAGTGGAGGAAAAATGTTGGTGGCGGAACTTGGGACCTGGGGTGAAAAGCGGATAGTTATGGCAAATAAAAGGAAATTAAGAAAAAAAAGGAAAAAGAGAGTATACATAGAATACGATCTGACGAAGAGGGAAAGAGACATACAGAAGAAATTAAGAGCGCTAGCCAAAGAAGAACGACAAAAAGGACGGTGGGTGAAAGTAGGTTATAAAAATATATGGATAGACGGAAAAGGCTTTAAGTGGGATGATGAAAACGGGGAGTTAAATACAAGACATTTTTGAATAAGAGCCCAAGGAAAAGACGACAGGACAGAAAACGGAAAACGAACACGGAGAGGAATAAGGAAGAAAAGGAGCAATTAAGAATACTACACTGGAACACAGCGGGGATACAAAAACAAAGACAATAAGTTTTGGGAATATTTGGGAAAATTTGATGTAGTGGTATTGGTAGAAACGTGGGTGGAAGAGAAGGGGTGGGAAAAATTGGAAAAAACAATGCCGAAAGAGTGTAAGTGGAAGTGTCAATTTGCAAAGAGGGTAAGCAAGAAAGGGAGAGCTAAAGGGGGGATAATAATGGGAGTGAAAAAGGGTTTGGAAGAAGAAAACAGAACCGAAGCAAAAGAAGAAAGAGGGATTATAGAAAGAACGGTGAAAAATAGACAGAGAAAATGGAGAATTATAACAATATACAGCAGGAGTATGAAAGAAACGAAGAGAATGATGGAAGAGCGAGTAAAACAGCAAGACGTAGGAACTCTGGTGATTGGGGGGGATTTTAACGCAAGAATTGGGGAAAAAGGAATACGGATAGAAGAAGAACAAACAACAATAGAAAGAAGACCAACAAAAGATGCAACAGAAACCGCCGAAGGGAGACTACTGATTAGTCTAGTAGAAGAAATAGGGTGGGACATACTTAATGGAAACAGCTTAATGGAAAAATTGTGAAGAATATCTGGACGGAAGAAGGAATAGAAAATTATAGAACAAGACTTAGGGAGGCTAGATACGAAATGGAAGGGATAAACGAAAAAGTGAAAGAACTGGGTGATCACGTGAAAAATGCATCAGAAAAAGAAGTGATAAAGACTAGAGTGAAGATGGGGAACCAAGCAGTAAGAAAGAAATTAAGAAATTGGAAAAGAGGAAAAGCAAGTAATGAAGAGCACAAGAGAGCACGCAAGAGGTACAAATTAGTATGCAAAGAGAAGAAGCAAAAGAAATGGATGGAAGAAGAACTAAAGATGAAAGGCATAAAGACGGAAGAAGAGGTATGGAAATACATAAATAGGGAAAGAAAGAAAAAAGTAGAAAAAGTGAGTAATAGAATTACTATGGAGGAATGGAGAAAGTACTTCAGTGAGCTGCTGGGGGGTGATGAAATCAGACAAGAAAAGAAAAAGAGTCAACACAGGGTGGGAGAAATATATGAGATAACAAGAGAAGAATTAGAACAACAACTGTGTAAACTGAAAAAGAAAGAGGCACCGGGGAGGGACGGTATACAGAATGAATCGTGGATATACGGAACTGAAAGGGAAGCTGACAGATTGTTAGAGATAATGAATGGAGTGTGGAAGGGAGAGGGCTTCCCACAGGAGTGGAAAGAGGGGATAATATGCCCCATATATAAGAAAGGACGATTTGGTGGTGCTAGCGAGAGACGAGAAAGGGACGAAAGAAATGATAAGAAACATGGATATGAGGAAGAATGAGAAAAAAGAAATATATGAGGAAGAAATTTTCTGACAGTGAATGGGGAGAAGTCCAAGATGATGGTGTTTAGAAAAGGGGGTGGCAGGAGAAGAGTAATTGAGTGGAGATGGGAGAAGGAGAAAATTGAAGAAATAAAAGAATTTAAATACCTAGGGTACGTGTTAAATGATAGAAATTCTGAAATAGCACATGTGAGAGAGCTAGTAAAGAAAGCTAATACAATACTAGGAGCGGTATGGGGAATAGGAGAGAGAAAATTTGGACACGACTATAGAAGGAGAGTGATGCTGTTTGATAGCCTGGTGAAAAGTGTGATGATGTATGGAGCGGAAATAGGGGGATGGAGAGAGCAAGAAGGGCTGGAAAGGGTGCAAGAAAATATTTGAAATGGGTGCAAGGACTAGGTAGAGAGACTCCGGGGTATATAGTGATGGAGGAAACAAAGAGAGATGGAATAAGAATAGAAGCAGGAAAGAGAGCAATAAGTTTTGAGGGGAGAGTGATAGAGAGAGAAGAGTGCAGAATTCTGCAAGAGTGCCTCAAAGAAAAAGGAAAGAAATAGGAAAGGAGGTGTGGAAAGAGAGGGAGGCATATCTAGAAAGAAACGGGTATGCAGTAACAGGGAGCGGAGATAGAAAGAATGAGAGAGAGAGGCAGATTTGTGACAGAGGAATTAGTTCAGAGAGATAGAGATGTGCAAAGGCAAGAAACGAGAGCAAGAATTAAGGAGTCTAGGTACAATGGGAAATATGAAAAGAAATATAACGGAAAAACTGCCAAAGTACCTAGAAAGAGAAAGTAGAATAGAGAAAGTGACAATGGCAAGATTCAGATGTGGAAATGAAGAGAGAGAGAATAAATGTTGGATGGAGGATAGGAATAGAGTATGCAGGATGTGTGGAGAAAACAAAGAGACAATAGAGCACTTGCTGAACGAATGTTCAGAAATGAGAGAAAGAGATGAGTGTAGAGATGAGATTTTAAACGAGGATGGTAGAGGGATAGATTGTATGAAGAAAGTTGAGGAGAGAAGAAGAGCAATATGTGGGGCGGGAAGCTGGTAATCGGTTTAGGGATAGGAATTTAGTGACTTTCTTTTTTGTTTTCAGTTTGATCAGCATATGTTTCTTTTTTTTTATGTTTTATTTTTTATTTTTTCTTTTTCTCATTTTGTTATTATTTTTAGTATTATTTTTATTTAGATTATGTACTATGTTAGTTTTAGTTATATATGTAAATATGTAAATTTTGGAATCAATAGCTACTAAATTCAATCCTGATCACATTACTATTCTTTATAATTATCAGTAGAATGAATTTATACTTTTCCATAAATTTGGTTCTATTACTTGTAATAATGAAGTATTTTTCAATAAAGACGTTTAGGTTTTGAAATGGAATAAAACAAATACCATCTTATATAATAGAGCCACAATTGTATCTTAAACTCGAACAATTACATTATGTTATGAATAAAATGAATTATTCCTAATACATTAGTTACTTAAATGCTTATGAATTAAATTGATACATCGACTTCTTTTGAAGGACGGAATATCAGAGTCCAGTTTTCAATAACTTTTTATGGAAATGAGACCTAGTATCAAGAATGTAACATTCGATTTTCAATTTTAAATCATCAAGTCATGGTTTATTTGTATAGGTTATTACATATATTCAAATAATCCCACAAAATGTGATTCAAACAGTTACAAGTACCCTACAAAACACTACTTCATGCAAGCAAATTAACATAGCAGTTTCGAGACTTTAACATTGTCTTAAAATTATCGATTATTAACCAAACTTTCCTTGCAATAAGTCTGTGATAATATTTGTAGAAAGACGTGTAGCCCTTTTTCATCCAAAATTATGGTGATCATTCAAATCAATTTCATCATTTTGGCCACAAAAATTCTGTTGATATCGTTCATCATCTAAATGTTGAACTGAAGAATCTGAAGTATCTACATCATTGTATAATTTGATAAAATATGTTCCGATTATGCCACCATATCAGAAACACCACTGTCCCGCGACCTGTTGCAGATACAATGGATTTGCTTGAATTTCCTATGAGTTATATTTACAAAAATGACAATTTTGCTTATTGCAAAAGCCGGAAATAAGTGTTTGGCCAAAATTAGAATCTACTTCGAGTTACACTAGATCCCAACTAGCACATACACAATGGCTCCGATGTGGCTTAAATCATTTCTTCGGTCATCACTATTTTAGAAAGGTATACCCTTTAAAAGTCTAAACCCCTAAAAAATCTTTTCGGAAAATACATCTTGTGGCGGTGTTCTTGAAGTGTGTAATTCTGGAGAACGCTGAGAAATAGATACATTTGTATCTTGAGTGACACATCAGCACTATTCGCTTCACTTCTTGCATTTCGATTTCAAATTTGGTTTTTGTTTGTTTATTGCCGTGAAGAATAAAGTCAAATTTTACAGCAATGCAATGCAAGGAACAAGCAAACTAGGTCGATTAAGAATTATCAAAAAGACAAAAGAATCAATTATCATTAATTGTTGAAATATTACTAATGTTTTTAAATTTGCTATTCGTATATGTAACAATCGTAAAAAATTACACTTTTTTACATACGATATTAATTCGTGTAAATTATTCATATAGGAATTATATGATAATCATTTATATTTAATCATTAACAATATTAAACTGCGGTATATTTATAATAATAATTTATTATAGACTTAGGAATAGTGCCTCTGGGGTGTGATAGAGTGTGATTAGGGATTGCAATCGAGAAAACCGGATTCGGTAATCCGACGGATCCGGCATCACTAAACGTTTACCTGATCCGGTAACAATATATCGGATCCGGTCTACGGCTAATTTTAGGTAAAATAAATGTTAAATAATGTATACTTAAAATAATTACCGTAGTTGCCAGTGTATAACGCGCACCTTTTTCCAAAAAAATTGCCGCTAAAACAAAGGTCTGCGTTAGAGGCGCACAACAAGTAGGTTAAATTTTAGGGTGCGTCTTGTATACCGGCGTATATGGTATTTATAGTAAATTGATTAAATTAAATAATCATAAACTCATTCTTGTGATAATTGTGCCATTAGACAGATTCAAAATGATGTCTGTCATAAATATTGTTAGCATGCTCAAATACCTAATTGTTGTGATCTCAGTAGATTGAGTAAAGTTTATTATGTTAGATTTAATAAAGTTAAATACTAAAATTCAGTGAAATAAGTGAAATTTAAATAGTTACCTACATTGTATTAGATTTTTAAATGTTTGTCTAATTATAAATGTGTGTGTGTGTGTAAACTGCCTATATAATACACCCACTGGATTATCCTGGAAACAGTCCATTTTGGAGTGATAAGGGAAATTTGCCTTGATCGGATCAACCAAATTTCCATCGATCCGGATCCGGCCGGACCCGGCCGAATCGATGGAAATTCGGCCGGATCCGGCTGCATTGAAAATGACACCATGTGAAACGATAGTGAATTTAATATTTTCTTCTTCCAAATTTATTATTAATGTATAATTAATCAAAGTTTAAGTAATAGATTACGTATTACAATGCATATTTGGTTAATATTAAAAGTGTGGCATATATGAATGATATTTTGAGAACAGTAGCGTATGCATTATAAATAATAGCAGGCTGTATATCATTTGAAATACTAATGCAGCAAAAACTAAGATGAAAAGGATTTTAGATGTAAATAAATTTAAAATGTTACGCATTTTTAATAAATGCAACCGAACGACTCTTTTTATGTAAATGCGAGGCTTCATCAATAAATAATCGACGTTCCAAATCCCAAAAGGCCGAGGTAAATATGTAAACGTATATATTTCTTTTCTTTCATATTACATATATTACTTCACATGAAAACACATTCTGTTCCGTAATTAAATGTAAAAGAAGGAACGTCGGATAAAGGTAGTATTTACAACGATCGTACGAGGAACGAAGATATTATATGCCCAGGAGGATTTGTCCTGCCTGTGACTGACCTCGTGATTCCCAACCACCTAGAAACCCGACTCTCGAGGATTAACGACAACCGTAACAACACACGTGTACGTTGTTATAATCAAACGGTTCCCAATGCTCCTAATTCGTAATTAATATTAGCCAAAACGTTTATTTTGTTATAAGCCTGGATAAAAAGGGATTCTAAACAAATGGTAAGGGATATAAGACGGCTAACTGGTAGTAGGAAGAATAACAGTATGTAGGGAGGAATTCAGCTAAGGGACTTGGCCCGAGATCCAGAGCTATGGGAATTCGGGTGTGAGCGATGGAAACTTTTAAATAACCGAAATGAAATTCTATTGTACATAACATTTAATTGCTGACACTAACCTAGTTATATACATGTTTTAAGAAAGAGCCGGTTGTTTTTGCATAAAAAGATTCCATTTTAAAAGTAAAATACGTAACTATAATATTAGTAGTTTATATGTGGCAGTTCGGAGCGCAGAGAGTTAGCTGACGGGCGGGGTAAACGGCTCTCAAGGGATTGTGTCATGGGAGCGCATATTTCCCCGTCTGTACGTTACCGTCCCCCGGCCCACGGCGCCTGTTGGGTACACGACGCTGCTCCTGCCACTACTCCAGTGGCGTTGCGGCGCCCAGTAACCCACACCTCCATATATAATTTTATTTAATTTACAATTAAAACATTACTATAATAATCTTATATTTATTTATACTATATTACCATCCACATATTTAATAAAATAACATAAAGAAATTCCCCTACGTTTAGTTAATTTAATTATACAAATGTGCTCTAACGTACTTAATGTACTTAACGCTTTGTAGCTCTCCCGAAGAAACATTCGAAGCGCGTAAAATATAACATCAACTATAAACGTCAAAAATTTATTTCTTATATACAAATCACAAATAAAGGTTTTTTTTTCAAAACGAAAATATAAAAAAAAAACTGTAAGGAAAAAAGTAAATCTCATACCTAACTTCGCAGGATTTGCCTGTTTTCGTCGAGACATTTTATAATTTAAATTAACTTATAATTAATCACAAAACATTATTTTAAAAGATAACACCAAGTATGTGCCCAGAATACAATTCCCATCAAAATGATTCTATTTTACATTCCATGTCAAGGTTCAAATTTTGTTCAACATATACATACTTAGTGCTATGTTATGACACTATTTTGACGAAAATTTGGCGCCGATAACGAGCGTGGTGTGTATGCATATATTCCGTATGTGCGTCGAGGTGGACACGTCGCGACGCGGATTCTGGAACGAAACGCGGCGACTGGATGGTCTAATACGGCTGCTTTGATCACAAAAGCGCGCGCATTTGCATCTCTTGGGATCCCAGTGAGCGATGTTCAGTGTTCAGTGTAGTACCTATCCAGTCTGCTGAAAACTTAATTAAAAGATCACATATGTTAGCAATATATGATATTTTTAGTTTTTTTCTTCTTCTTTCCGCGCATTCCTTCGTACCATTTTCTTTACTACATACAATATTTTAAATTATATTTCCAAAAACTTTATACAAACAATTCAAAGAAATATTGCATTCTTTTAACATCAATATTTACAAAATAAAGAAAATCTTAACAAAGGATAAAAAGTCGTAGAACAAAAGCATAAATTCATCTCTATTATATAACAAAAATTTAAACTGAAAATATAAACATTTTAGTACGTTTTGTACGCGAGTTTTGAATGTCATTCTATATTTTTTTGTTTTTATCCTTGTATTATGATCAGCGCTCTCTGGTAGAGAAAGTGATAACTACAATTCTGCCTGAAACTGCACGTTACAGATTTTATTAAATCCGCAAAACCTTCCCATATCTTCTAATTTAATTACATTTGGACAAATCGTTTTCTTCAGTGATGCCAACTTAGGGGTTTTACCCCCAAATTTAGGGGGAACCAGGATGTAAAGGTGTTTTTTTAGGAGGTACATTTATTTAGGGGATATTTAGGGGGATTATTAAAAAGATAAGATAGCAAAAGAAGAGTATAAAAAACAAAAAATAATGTAGGAAAAGAAAATGATGAAGCAAAATAGATGTAAATAAAGAAAAGTAAAGAAAAGGAAAGTTGATAAACAAAATATAAAAATCGTTTTATTCCATTGTTGTTATCATTACTATTATTAATTCATAAATTAAAATACAAATAAATCCAAAAGCTCTTACTACTAACTACCTAATAGTATTACCTAACTATATTTACTACCTAACAGTATTTTAAATTTACATGTTTTTAATCGAAATCTAGGGGGAATTGAAGTTGGTCCTAGGGGGGAAATTCTGTACGAGTTGGCATCACCGGTTTTCTTATATCTTCGAGAAATAATGTAAACGAAAATTTGTTTTCATTATATTAATGTTTATGGCAGGTAATACTCCGTAATAATTTGTACTCAGTTAAATTTAACAACCTAGTTAGTCTATAAGGGCAAATTATCATTTAATTTACTCATTTGTAATATATTTTAAATCTAAAATTATATACAGGGTCCGTCTGTATTTCACCAAACGATGTAGAATTAATACAGGATAATAAAATTTTCAAGAATTAATAAGTCCGAAATCAAACATTAAACAACGTCAAACATTGTACAAAAAATGTACAATGTCAACAAAGTTAGCTTGATCTGAAGACAGTAAGCAAAATTAGTTTCAATTGACGCATTTTGATTTATTTATCGCAAAAACTAAAATTGTACATATTTAAAGTATTAAAGTAAATTATTGTATTGTATTTAAAGTATATTATGGTATAACTTAAATAATTTGACAGTTTAAAAAGACGGAATGTGTCTATATGTATAATTTTGAAAAGGGAATTTTAAGTTCCCCTTTTCTATTACCCAGATGATGCACTGAGAGAAATTAGTAAACCTATCCTAAACAATAATATAATTAAACAATTAGGCAATAAATCAACTACTTAAAGTATCAAACACGTATCGTAGAAAAGAACTCATCCCTAATAAAATGCATAATAGGAATCAGTTAATAGGAATGTTATAACAATAAACAATTACATTCTTTTTGACCATAAATAGTCAGTAAATAATTTTAAAAAGCGTTAGCAATTTATATAGAAAATAATAATTTTTTAAATACGGAATAACAAATAATTAAATTTTAATTTTTAATAATTAAAAACAATTTTCAAATATTTGATAATTATTCAATTGATATATCCTTGACTCTATTCAAGTCCATTCTTTTCTAATCACACTGTATTTAAAAACAGGTCTTACTTAACATTCAATGAAAGAAAATTACAAAATTCGATCTTCCTATCCAGGGCCGGCGGAAGCGGGCATTCAACGCATGCAGGAGCATGCGTCCGCCGCTGAGAGAGAGGCGCCGGCCGAGCACATTTTATAAATTCGTTTTTAATAAACAATTTTTGTATCTGAAAAACAAAATCCTAAAAATGATCTGTTAATATTGCATATGAGCTAACCGCACACATCTTTGCTCAACATAGCGCACATCTTACATTCCCATACAACTTGCGTGTTCAGGAACGCACATAACAGATGTTTAGAAATCGGGGAATCCCCGAGATTCGGGCTTAGATTGTAGGGTGGCGGGATATATTTCGTCTCAATGCCGTGTTTGTACGGCAGTGTACGCATAAAGCTATTAAAAGTTATATTACTTGTGTGAATAAAATAGAATTGGAATAAAAAAAAAAGTTATCCGGTTCACAAAATCGTAAGCGTAAAGCTGCGAAAGAAGCAGATGCTAAGAAACAAGGTGTGGGAATCTCACTAAATCTCGCTGGGCTCTCGCTAATTTTGTTAAAAAAACAAAAAGTTCCGATTTAGATAAATCAGAAATCAGGCTTGACGACAAATGCACATCATCCAGTTTGCATGAAAGTGCTAGTGCAATTACTGAACAGGATAATTTAAATTTAAGTAAAAATCAGTTAGGAGAAGATTTAGTTGTACTTAATCTCGAAACTAATACATTGCCAGTCTCTGTATATTTAGAAGATCCAGGTGAATGGGGAAATGAGAACAGTTAGAAGACAATGGATAATAATGGACTACTGGAAATACTGGAAAACTACTGGAAAAATGGAACCTTCCCATTAAAGACATTCAAGGTCAAGGATATGACAATGGAGCAAATATGAAAATAAATGGACTTAAAAATTTGATTTTAAACAAAAATCCTCGAGCTTTTTATGTGCCATGTGCTGCTCATGCTCTAAATTTAACCATTAACGGAGCCACAGCGAATGCATTTACAATTAGTTTCTTTTCATCATCTACAAAACGTTGGGTTTAATCGTATTAAAGTTCGTCAAAAGTTTAACATTGAAACAGCTATCAGAAACGCTGTAGGAAAGTAAAATTGACGCAATCAGCCCTCTACAATATCATTTAGGGGGCATTTATGATGCACTTTTTGAAATTTTGAATAATGAAAATTTGAATAAAATTACTCAACATGAAGCACAAGCATTAATAAATCCACAATATAATACTTCATGAATAACAATAAAAAAATTAAATTATTTTCCACTTGAAGAAAAAAATTATATAAATAACAACCGACTTTCGTTTTTTCGAGAAAAATCCGGTTCTACGGTTTCCTAAATTTTAACAGAAAACCCGTTTTACCGGGTTCGGTTTTAACCGGTTTGGATGCCCTACTATGAACCTTCTTTTTTAATTGTTTGTTTTGGGGGAGAATATAGTGCAGTGACAGTCAAGTGTCCCGCCAATTCTCAATAAAAATACTTGTGGCTTGTATTTCAGCAGTTTGAAATTGCTATTGTATCATTGCCATTGTCACATGATGTTTGGTATTATTCTTAATGAGAATTACGGATCCTGCGTGTGCCGTGCCATCCGGATACATTGTTTGGTAGAATTTGTAATTGAATGTTTTTAGGTAATTTTTTTTTTAAATGTGTTTCAGATACAAGTAAGATATAAATTTTGTTTGTTTTCAAAAATGTCTCTACTTCTGGGTATGGTGTGAGAGCCCATTGGCATTCCACAGGGCTATTTTTAATGAACCGAATGTGTCAGTTTGGTCAATTGTTACATTAGTTGTTTCATAGTATTCATGATTTCTATTATGTCATTGTTATTTCTTTGAACTTTTGGTAATTCATTTGGACTTTGCTCGACAGCTGGTTCATGCGAAGGTTTATTGCGTTTTAATGCTGGCTTATATGATGGATGGTTTTGTTGCCTTGAAGTGCCAGGCTTGTCTGGTTGCTGTTTGATGTGCATTATCTGTTGGGGTTTTGCCGTTTGAGTAGGATATCTGATTTTCTGGAGCTCCTTATATATTTGGCAACCTTTGTAGTTTTCAGGATGTTTGCCACTGCAATGTACACATTTAACTGATTCCGACCTTTCTTTACGTTCGCACTTAGACGATGATCTCCAGCACATTTTATGCATATCGGTTTCCTAAAACAGTATTTTTTTGTGAGTCCATATTGTTGGCAATTGCCATATTGTGGATTTTCCCGTTTAGGTCTTGGTGGTTTGAAGATGACTCTGCAGTGCAATAGGCTTTTGATATTATAGATATGTTTGTTGTTGCTATTAGGTTCTTCTTCTATGAAGTATATTGGTAATGGTTCTTTGGTACTTTATTGTTTGACGTTCCAAACATAAGTGACTTTATGTCTTTGTATTTCTAGTTCAGCTTTTATTTTATCTATATCAGTGGAGGAGTGAATTTTTTTGAGGACTACTTTGAAACAGCGATCTGTTTGGGCCTGTAGGTATAAAATTCTGTATTTTTTTCTTGAAGTTTTTTTGAAGAACTATTTTTGTATATAGTTCTGTAGGTTTGGGTTGTATTCTAACTTGTTCATCACGGAGAACTTTCACTTCATAGTTATTGCAGCTACCTGATCGAGCATCTGTAATAATGGTTGGAAATTACTCACTCGGTCTACATATACGGGTGGTGCTTTAGCAGGTTTTTCAATGATTTCATTGGTCTCATTGATTTGAGTGTCTTGCGTATCATTTTATAGCTCGGAAAGTTTGTTTCTTTTGTTTTTGCGCTATTTCTATTTCAGGACTTTTTCCTTCTCAGGTACTTTTGTCCATTGGTTGCTATCAGCTGTAAGTGTACCCATTTCTGAATCTGCTGGAGCTAAACTGGCGAGGTTATTCAGACAGGGTTCCTTTTTATAAAAAAAGGATTTGTGGAAGATTTGTTGAGTTAGTATTTTATTTTGGGGTTTTTCTTGAGAGAGGGTTTTTGAAAATTCATTATTTTGCATAATGTTTCCACGAGTAGGGTCGATTTAAACATGTCGCACACGGGGTGACGCCCATTGCCATGTGAAGGTGCTATACAAAAATGTGAGCCAGGTCCATTGAGGTTGGTGCTCGTATCTGATGATCCATCAGTCATTCATCCTATTGGCGCATGTCCCACCGTAGGATTGGTGTGAGTTTTTATGGAGGCTCTCTACCTCTTGGTCTGGGCGGCTAAGCCGAGACCCCTGTTTCTCGTAAGGTGGATAGTTGGAACGAAGTTGCGGGTTGCAGAAGTCATTTCCTACCTCTGGTAATACACGATCGGGTTAATTAACCGTCGCCCGAGACTCGATGTTGACTTTTTACGGTTGATTTGTTCTCTCCTAAAGCACCCAACCCTCCTCGTTTCTCAAATGAGCTTGGGACCGTCAAGGGCGGAGTTTAACTTGGCATGATTTGCTTAACGGAATAAACCCTGTAAGTAAAATGCTTCAAGACGAGAATATGTATATATTAAAAATATTCATTCAATTTTAATCAATTTTAAAGAAGTTCTAAAAATGGCAAAAGAACTGAGTGAAGAGGTGGATGGAGAACAAGAATAAAACTATTACGAATGTTCGAAGACGAAAGAAGACCAGACAATTTGACTACGAGCATCATGACGAAACGCCACAATCGCCAGAAGATGAATGAATTTAGAGTGAATGTGTTTTTATGCTTTTAGACGTTGCAATGTGTTCGGTAATGGACCGTTTTGAACATTAAAAACATATTATAACAATTTCAATTTCATGTATAAATTACAAGAAATCAATAACGAAGATTTGCGAAAAACTTGTAACGATTTAGAGATTCTTTTGAAGGACGGAGACAATAAAGACGTAAATGCAATGCTTTCCTGGATATTTTTCGGAAAGATAATTTAAATACCCAAAACCCGTTAAATATTTTTCATTTTATAGTGTCCAAATAATATTTCTTTCCCAAACTTTTCAATTCCTTTAAGAATACTATTAACTTTACCTGATAGTGTAGCTACCGCTGAACGTTCGTTTTCCAAGTTATAATTAATTAAAAGCTACCTAAGAACAAGTATGTCACAAAATAGACGGATGAAATTAAAAGCATAAACCAAAACATAACTAGACATTGACAGGACAATTACCACTTCTTATTCTTGTTCTTCTTGTTGTGAAGCGTAACGGGCGGTTAAAAACTAACCAGACAAGTGGCCTGAACACGCTTTGTTCCCTGAAAACGCCCCTGCAATCCGGCATCGCTAATGATATAAAATTTTTCTAATACTGCGATAAGTTTTGGGTATTTATCTGTTTTTCAATTGCTTTTGCCATCGTATTGGAACACTGTACATCATCATGACCTGTACTAAAATGGACAAGACTAGATGGAGAAAATTAGACGCACGTAGACAGTCAAAACTACATAGGCTCGACTAAACAGACAAGACTGAGTTAAATTTCATGAGGGATGTTTCTAAAAACTATTTCTTATTTGCTATAAAAGTTGTAATTAATCAATAAGTGATGATAATAAGAAAACAAGGAATTTATGATAAAACAAAGATCCGTCTTCGAACGACGTCAGATGAGTAGTAAAATCAGTCAGGATAATTAGAAAATATATCATAAGTATACGGAGTGTTCTGCTGAGTTGAATTTGACGAAGTTCCTGTTCTGTATGGGTTTTCCATTTCCAAATAGAAAAAACAAGTACAATTAATTCGATGGTGACCTCTATAAGGTTCGGGAATGGTTCTTTTGTAATAGAATTGGATTGAAAGAATCTTCTATATCTTTAATTTTCTTAAAGATAAAATGTCCTGAAGACTTTTGATTTGTTTTTCTTCAAATTTTCGTACTCGAAGCAGCAGAACTATGTTTTGGAAATGATAGTTCGATTGAATGTTTTCTTCATTAATACCAACATAATGAATAGCTAATATGTAATGCTTTCATTTCTCTTGTATCAGGAGTGCATACAGAATGTATATTATTCCATTGGAATGGTTGTAGAATGCAATCTTCTTGTGTTTATAGTGTTTCTACATTATTTTTCTTGTGTTTCTATAATGGCATTTATTGTTAAAGTTAAAGTTAAAATATTCATTAGGACGAAAGATTTATTTGGTATTGTGATTTTTTCGTGATAGTAAAATTGTGTTATTATTTCAAAATAATCCGGTTTATCAGCTGCATCTGTTTATAAGAATTAACATTTAAATTATTCAAATCTATAGATGCAAATAATACATATGGGATAATATGGGAAGATATTATGGGATAAGATGCAAATAATACATATGGGAACAAGGGATATAGAAAGAGGTTGAGCATATTTGGATGTTTTCAATTTGTCAAAATAAATGGCATTATTAATATTCTTTAAATAATCAATGTTAATTTGATATTGGAATGCTAATTTGATTATATGTCGTGTGTTACTGTTATATTTTATTTTTGTGCACATAATTTATGTTATATTGATGAATTTATTATCATAATCGATTACATTGATTCATTTTATAATTAATTTTATACTGATTAAGGTGTTGGTAATATTGACCATAATTATCTCACTGATATTGATTGTTTATTAACTATTGTGTATTAGCATTTATGACCACATTTTGGTTAGATTTTATATAGAACGTTTATAGTTCCGTCGTGTCTATTATGTTTTCCTGCATTCTCAAATTTAATTTTTGTCCTATTCCATCACCTTTCAACAAAACTAGCTTCGATGAGAAAAAACAGTAATTTCGCGTGAATTTTAAAAGGTTGATATTTGGTAACATCGCCATCAAATTTGGGGATGAGACTCATATATCATATCATACACTGAATATTGCCATAACATTTATGACTTATTTTTTTCCTATTATACATCCAAATGATCAAAAGTAGATTTGAATTTTCTTCAAAGGATTTTCTATGATTGGGTCTGCAAAAAAAAAATACTAATAATATCGATAATAATTTTTCAAATTTGTCCATTTTTGAATTGTCAATCAAGGAAAGTACTTTCTACTGACCGAGTCAGTTAAATTTCAGAATTTAAAGCGTTTTTGAAAATCATTATTTGATAAATAGATTTATTATATCACGTATAATTTAAATTAATAAATAATAAGAGAATTAATCACAGGTAGTCAGTAAATCACAACTCACAACTGTTTTGATTTTAGTTGAACGTTTCGTCCGTTTATTAGGGCTTCCTCAGCAACTACAA
>CALYMW010000171.1:0-31411 GCA_944588485.1 Phosphuga atrata | reverse complement strand
AGACTAGAAGGACTAGAGACAAGGGACTTAGACAGACAAGGACTAGAACAAGACTAGACAGACAAGACTAGACAGACAAAGACTAGACAGACAAGACTAGACAGACAAGACTAGACAGACAAGACTAGACAGACAAGACTAGACAGACAAGACTAGACAGACAAGACTAGACAGACAAGACTAGACAGACAAGACTAGACAGACAAGACTAGACAGACAAGACTAGACAGACAAGACTAGACAAGACAAGACTAGACAGAACAAAGACTAGACAGACAAGACTAGACAGACAAGACTAGACAGACAAGACTAGACAGACAAGACTAGACAGACAAGACTAGACAGACAAGAACTAAGACAGACAAGACTAGACAGACAAGACTAGACAGACAAGACTAGACAGACAAGACTAGACAGACAAGACTAGACAGACAAGACTAGACAGACAAGACTAGACAGACAAGACTAGACAGACAAGACTAGACAGACAAGACTAGACAGACAAGACTAGACAGACAAGACTAGACAGACAAGGACTAGACAGACAAGACTAGACAGACAAGACTAGACAGACAAAACCTAGACAGACAAGACTAGACAGACAAGACTAGACAGACAAGACTAGACAGACAAGACTAGACAGACAAGACTAGACAGACAAGACTAGACAGACAAGACTAGACAGACAAGACTAGACAGACAAGACTAGACAGACAAGACTAGAACAGACAAGACTAGACAGACAAGACTAGACAGACAAGACTAGACAGGACAAGACTAGACAGACAAGACTAGACAGACAAGACTAGACAGACAAGACTAGACAGACAAGACTAGACAGACAAGACTAGACAGACAAGGACTAGACAGACAAGACTAGACAGACAAGACTAGACAGACAAGACTAGACAGGACTAGACAGACAAGACTAGACAGACAAGACTAGACAGACAAGACTAGACAGACAAGACTAGACAGACCAGACTAGACAGACAAGACTAGACAGGACAAGACTAGACAGACAAGACTAGACAGACAAGACTAGACAGACAAGACTAGACAGACAAGACTAGACAGACAAGACTAGCAGACAAGACTAGACAGACAAGACTAGACAGACAAGACTAGACAGACAAGACTAGACAGACAAGACTAGACAGACAAGACTAGACAGACAAGACTAGACAGACAAGAACTAGAAAGACAAGACTAGACAGACAAGACTAGACAGACAAGACTAGACAGACAAGACTAGACAGACAAGACTAGACAGACAAGACTAGACAGACAAGACTAGACAGACAAGACTAGACAGACAAGGACTAGACAGACAAGACTAGACAGACAAGACTAGACAGACAAGACTAGACAGACAAGACTAGACAGACAAGACTAGACAGACAAGACTAGACAGACAAGACTAGACAGACAAGACTAGACAGACAAGACTAGACAGACAAGACTAGACAGACAAGACTAGACAGACAAGACTAGACAGACAAGACTAGACAGACAAGACTAGACAGACAAGACTAGACAGACAAGACTAGACAGACAAGACTAGACAGACAAGACTAGACAGACAAGACTAGACAGACAAGACTAGACAGACAAGACTAGACAGACAAGACTAGACAGACAAGACTAGACAGACAAGACTAGACAGACAAGACTAGACAGACAAGACTAGACAGACAAGACTAGACAGACAAGACTAGACAGACAAGACTAGACAGACAAGACTAGACAGACAAGACTAGACAGACAAGACTAGACAGACAAGACTAGACAGACAAGACTAGACAGACAAGACTAGACAGACAAGACTAGACAGACAAGACTAGACAGACAAGACTAGACAGACAAGACTAGACAGACAAGACTAGACAGACAAGACTAGACAGACAAGACTAGACAGACAAGACTAGACAGACAAGACTAGACAGACAAGACTAGACAGACAAGACTAGACAGACAAGACTAGACAGACAAGACTAGACAGACAAGACTAGACAGACAAGACTAGACAGACAAGACTAGACAGACAAGACTAGACAGACAAGACTAGACAGACAAGACTAGACAGACAAGACTAGACAGACAAGACTAGACAGACAAGACTAGACAGACAAGACTAGACAGACAAGACTAGACAGACAAGACTAGACAGACAAGACTAGACAGACAAGACTAGACAGACAAGACTAGACAGACAAGACTAGACAGAAGACTAGACAGACAAGACTAGACAGACAAGACTAGACAGACAAGACTAGACAGACAAGACTAGACAGACAAGACTAGACAGACAAGACTAGACAGACAAGACTAGACAGACAAGACTAGACAGACAAGACTAGACAGACAAGACTAGACAGACAAGACTAGACAGACAAGACTAGACAGACAAGACTAGACAGACAAGACTAGACAGACAAGACTAGACAGACAAGACTAGACAGACAAGACTAGACAGACAAGACTAGACAGACAAGACTAGACAGACAAGACTAGACAGACAAGACTAGACAGACAAGACTAGACAGACAAGACTAGGACAGACAAGACTAGACAGACAAGACTAGACAGACAAGACTAGACAGACAAGACTAGACAGACAAGACTAGACAGACAAGACTAGACAGACAAGACTAGACAGACAAGACTAGACAGACAAGACTAGACAGACAAGACTAGACAGACAAGACTAGACAGACAAGACTAGACAGACAAGACTAGACAGACAAGACTAGACAGACAAGACTAGACAGACAAGACTAGACAGACAAGACTAGACAGACAAGACTAGACAGACCAGACAGAACAGACAAGACTAGACAGACAAGACTAGACAGACAAGACTAGACAGACAAGACTAGACAGACAAGACTAGACAGACAAGACTAGACAGACAAGACTAGACAGACTAGACAGACAAGACTAGACAGACAAGACTAGACAGACAAGACTAGACAGACAAGACTAGACAGACAAGACTAGACAGACAAGACTAGACAGACAAGACTAGACAGACAAGACTAGACAGACAAGACTAGACAGACAAGACTAGACAGACAAGACTAGACAGACAAGACTAGACAGACAAGACTAGACAGACAAGACTAGACAGACAAGACTAGACAGACAAGACTAGACAGACAAGACTAGACAGACAAGACTAGACAGACAAGACTAGACAGACAAGACTAGACAGACAAGACTAGACAGACAAGACTAGACAGACAAGACTAGACAGACAAGACTAGACAGACAAGACTAGACAGACAAGACTAGACAGACAAGACTAGACAGACAAGACTAGACAGACAAGACTAGACAGACAAGACTAGACAGACAAGACTAGACAGACAAGACTAGACAGACAAGACTAGACAGACAAGACTAGACAGACAAGACTAGACAGACAAGACTAGACAGACAAGACTAGACAGACAAGGACTAGACAGACAAGACTAGACAGACAAGACTAGACAGACAAGACTAGACAGACAAGACTAGACAGACAAGACTAGACAGACAAGACTAGACAGACAAGACTAGACAGACAAGACTAGACAGACAAGACTAGACAGACAAGACTAGACAGACAAGACTAGACAGACAAGACTAGACAGACAAGACTAGACAGACAAGACTAGACAGACAAGACTAGACAGACAAGACTAGACAGACAAGACTAGACAGACAAGACTAGACAGACAAGACTAGACAGACAAGACTAGACAGACAAGACTAGACAGACAAGGACTAGACAGACAAGACTAGACAGACAAAACTAGACAGACAAGACTAGACAGACAAGACTAGACAGACAAGACTAGACAGACAAGACTAGCAGACAAGACTAGACAGACAAGACTAGACAGACAAGACTAGACAGACAAGACTAGACAGACAAGACTAGACAGACAAGACTAGACAGACAAGACTAGACAGACAAGACTAGACAGACAAGACTAGACAGACAAGACTAGACAGACAAGACTAGACAGACAAGACTAGACAGACAAGACTAGACAGACAAGACTAGACAGACAAGACTAGACAGACAAGACTAGACAGACAAGACTAGACAGACAAGACTAGACAGACAAGACTAGACAGACAAGACTAGACAGACAAGACTAGACAGACAAGACTAGACAGACAAGACTAGACAGACAAGACTAGACAGACAAGACTAGACAGACAAGACTAGACAGACAAGACTAGACAGACAAGACTAGACAGACAAGACTAGACAGACAAGACTAGACAGACAAGACTAGACAGACAAGACTAGACAGACAAGACTAGACAGACAAGACTAGACAGACAAGACTAGACAGACAAGACTAGACAGACAAGACTAGACAGACAAGACTAGACAGACAAGACAAGACAGACAAGACTAGACAGACAAGACAGACAAGACTAGACAGACAAGACTAGACAGACAAGACTAGACAGACAAGACTAGACAGACAAGACTAGACAGACAAGACTAGACAGACAAGACTAGACAGACAAGACTAGACAGGCAAGACTAGACAGACAAGACTAGACAGACAAGACTAGACAGACAAGACTAGACAGACAAGACTAGACAGACAAGACTAGACAGACAAGACTGGACAGACAAGACTAGACAGACAAGACTAAACAGACAAGACTAGACAGACAAGACTATACAGACAAGACTAGACAGACAAGACTAGACAGACAAGACTAGACAGACAAGACTAGACAGACAAGACTAGACAGACAAGACTAGACAGACAAGACTAGACAGACAAGACTAGACAGACAAGACTAGACAGACAAGACTAGACAGACAAGACTAGACAGACAAGACTAGACAGACAAGACTAGACAGACAAGACTAGACAGACAAGACTAGACAGACAAGACTAGACAGACAGTCGCGAGAAGCGGAGGCGAGCGGACGTGTTTTCAAGTGCTCCGTGCAAGTTTTTGAGTATCTGTTACAGTGCAGTTTTTTTCGAAGTTTCGTCTCTTATATGGTGATACATATAAGAGTTTTTGGAATTGGTTTAAGTTTGATTTTGTATTTGGAATTATATTTAGTTTGTTTTTTGGTTTGGAATTATCTTATCTTTTTTATTTTATATTTAATTTTTTTATTTCGAAATTTATTATTGAATTATATTTATAAAGAGTTAAAAAAAAAACCTACAGGCTCATTTCCGTTAGTTGTGTAATAAACTGTGAATATTTTACTATACAGCTTGGTGAGTTTTTAAACACAGATTTTGCAAGCTAACAAACTAAAAAGGTTGTGACTGTGCAAATTTTTATCGCCAAGAGGCGATAAGAATAAGCTGGAATAGAAAAAAGAAGTAAAGAAAACAGTTAAATTTAAGAACATATTTATTCTCGCCCGCGTTGTCGAACAAAACCGTAGTGGCGCAGTCAGTGCAACGCACGACTGTGGATTCGCGTGTGCCGGGTTCGAAATCAGCTTCCGGCAAAATTAATTTAAACATTTCAGCTAACAACTGATTCCATCCAAAACCCTATGTGGCAGGGGATTTGCGATGGACTCTTTTCTTACCAAAGCTGGTAAGTGCGGGGTGGCAGGGGAAACTACAAAGAATAGATTGCGACATATGAGGAGCCAATCCATAGGAGAGGCTACAAAAAAGCGCAAAGTGGCAGATAGACTCTCTACTGATGATGCTATTGAGCCTTATAAGAAGACCGAGTGCCCAATTGTCTTCACTATCCTGGAGGCTATCGGGGCTCTAACCAAACAGGTGGATGACTCGGAAAAGGCTATCGCGGCTAGTCCAAGTACCAAAAGGGAAGTTAGGGAGATTTCAACCAAGAAAGAGTCAAGAAGTCTGCGAACGTTTTCTCACGCGATTCGGTCGCTAGCTGGCTAGAACAGCACCGATTCGAGCCTATCCAGAAGTTAACCTTCGACGTTGAAGTTCAAACAAGGGAGGCGAGCAGGGAGGAACAATACAAACGTGCAACAACCTGCAACGCTAGCACACAGACAGCTAGCGAAAAGGAAGAAAAACAAATGGAGGAACTTCACCAGCAAATAGACGCTGGAACAACATATGAAGAGTTCAAGGCGGTCGCTGCAAAAGATTGGCCCAAAATGACATATCGCAGGGTAAAGGAGGGACACGGCAGTGCACTAGCAACATCCAGCGAGTGGGACATTGCCTGGTGCGTTGACGTGAACCTGTACCCGGACCAAGGTGTGCCCAAAGCGCTATCCGAAGCGTACGCCAGACCGGAGGAGTTAGAAAAGCAAAAACCAGAAGTAGGAAAAGTAGTATATTTACGACACACTATTGGGATTCCAGATGAAACCGGCCATATTACCAACTCAGGTCGGTACATATACCAGATGGTGTCTAAAGAACCTACAGCGGAAACGGCTGACTTAAAAAACCTATTTGACTGTCTACAACAGCTAAAAGTCATCAGTGAAAAAAATGGTAGGAAGAGTTTGGCGTTACATAAGCCAGCCAAAGTAGACTGGCAAATCGCAAAGAAGTTAATAGAATTTGTGTTTGCAACAACTGACATAAAAGTGAGAGTATACTGCCCAAAAAAGCCAAGTACTAAAAGCACAGACGCACAATCTGCTGAAAAGCAAGATGGCCAGTGGTCCAAAGAACAAAAAAGTAGAGTAAGAAACAAAAACACGGAAGCTATTCTTATCAAAGACGCGGGCCGGCAATACGCTGACCTCCTTAAAATGGTAAGGACAGAGGTTGACCCAAAAAGTTCAGGAGCGGCTATCACTAGAGCACGGAAAACCAAATCAGGCGAACTATTATTGGAGTTGAAAGACGGCAAAGCCCAAGGACTAAAAGAAGAACTAGAAAAAAAATGTCAGATGGTCCAAGTCCGCAGACGTAATATTGCACATTAAAGACCTGGATGCAGTTACTACACCTGAAGAGATAATACAGGCAATAAGAGAACAACCCGGTGGCGAAAATGGTGAAATTAAGGTGAGAAATCTAAGACCTGCATACGGAGATAGCCAAATAGCAACTGTCGCAGTCCCAAAGTCTCTAGCTGCTACTCTGGTGGAAACAAGAAGAGTGAGAATAGGGATGGTTCAGTGCCGAATTCAGGAGCGTATAAACGTCACCAAATGCTACAGATGCTGGCAACCGGGACATTTTGCCAGGGAATGCAATGGACCGGACAGGCAAAAGTTGTGTCTTAGATGCGCGCGTGATGGACATACTGCACAGGACTGCAAGGAAAACGAGTTTTGTCCCATATGCAATGTGGAGGGTCACAGAGCACACTCGGGAGTGTGCCCGGCTTTTAGAAAGGCGCTGACGGAGGCTAGGCGCAGAAAAAATGAGCAGAAATGACCTTACAGTTCCTGCAAATAAACGCGATGCGCAGTCGAGCTGCTCAAGACCTAATGAAGGCCACAGCTCATGAAATGAAAGTGGATATCATCTTAATCAGTGAACCGAACAAAAAGGCAGTCAAGGGAGATTGGTTCGCCGATCAAAGGAAGGATTCAGCTATTATGCTTAATAATCCAAATATACCCGTTAGAAACTATGGAAGTGGGATAGGATTTGTGTGGATCGAGCTCGACGAAATAATCGTAGTCAGCTGCTATCTATCACCAAACGACAGCCTACAAAAACTAGAGCTATCGCTGGCCGCGCTTAGCCAGGAAATAAGGAGCAAAACAAAACCTACGGTAGTGGGGGGAGGGGGACTTTAATGCGAAATCCCCATACTGGGGATGCCCAACTACTGATAAGCGAGGAGACATTGTGCTGGACTGGGTGGCAGAGCTAGACTTATACGTATGCAATGTAGGAAATTCACCCACCTTCGAACGCAGGAGCAGCTCCTCCATATTGGACATAACTCTTACTTCGGGGAAATTGGTAGGGAACATTAAAAACTGGCAGGTACTCACGCGGGAAACGTTAAGTGACCACAAGTACATATTCTTTCAAATAACTGTAGATGTTTATCCCAAATTGGCGAGCTACATCAAAAATCACAAAGGTTGGCATATAAAAAATATGAATGAAGAAAAATTTATAAACAGACTGGAAGAGGAAGTAAACGTCACAAACGAACGATCCCCAGAAGAACTAATCTCAGCCTTGGAGAGAATATGTAATGCCACTCTTGTCCCGAGGAAAAAACACAGGAAAGGAAAACAAGTATATTGGTGGAGCGATAAAATCGCTGAAATGAGAGCCTCGTGTATTGCCGCAAGACGTACCTACCAGCGGAAACTTAAAAGAAAGGCAAACGCAGAGTCAGTAGAAATGCATAGAAACTTGTATTCCACATCGAAAAAGGCGCTACATACTGAGATCTACCAAGCCAAAAGGGAACACTGGCGACAACTTTGCAACAAAATTGACACAAATGTGTGGGGTGACGCGTATTCCATTGCCACACGGGAGCTCAAGGTAAGGCACCCGAACGTGCAACTAACGATGGAACAGATGATAGAAGTTGTGAAGGTCCTCTTTCCAACTCACGAAAAGCTAGAATGGGAACTAACTGAAGTAAGCGAAGTATTGGAATTCTCTAGGGAAGAACTACTTAGCGCCACTAAACGACTTAGAAACGGCAGAACACCAGGCCCAGATAACCTTCCTCCAGAAATTATCAAAATTGTGGTAAACAGCCAGCCAAACTTCATTTTAGAAACAATGAACAGAATTCTAAGAAGCGGAATTTTCCCAGAAAAGTGGAAAAAGGCCAACCTGGTGCTCCTAAGAAAGGGAGAAAAACCTATATCGCCCCATTTGCTTACTGGATGTCGCAGGAAAGCTCCTTGAACAGATGTTGCTTGATAGAATCAAGACAGAGCTTGATAAAGGCAAACAGCTCTCGGACAGACAATATGGGTTCAGGGATAGAAGGTCGACGGTAGATGCTATCATGAGAGTTGTTGGAATAGCAGAGATTGCCTCAGCTGGTACGCGGACAACACGAAAGATTAGCGCATTGATAACCCTCGATGTGAAAAACGCATTCAACTCGGTCGCATGGCAAAATATCATGGAAGAACTGACTAGTAGAAACTTTGCCCCATACCTGTTGAGACTACTTCGCAGCTATCTATCCAACAGGAGAATTTTATTCGAAGTTGGCTCTGAAATCGCTGATTACGAAGTGTACAGTGGTGTTCCACAGGGCTCAGTCCTGGGTCCTACATTGTGGAATATCATGTACGACGGCGTGTTGAGACTAATTTTGCCGGACGGAGTGCAAATAATAGGATTCGCCGACGACCTAGCCATTGTTGCAATAGGGAAGACAGAGGAAGAGATAATGAGTCGCGCAAACATGGCCAAGTGGATGAATGGCTGGGAAAAAAAAAGATTAAAATTAGCTCCCCAAAAAACAGAAGCTGTACTGTTAATAGGCAACAGAACCGTTGGACCTATTACTTTTAAAATTAAAGAGGTAGAAATCACTCCCAAAGAAGCAATTACATATCTGGGAGTAACCATTGACAGAAAGCTCTCCTTCAAGGAACACGTCAAAAGAATTACGGCAAAGGCCCTTAAAACTACCTTAGCTTTGGAAAAACTAATGCCCAATACTAGTGGTCCAAAAAGTAGTAAGAGAAGGCTGCTCTGCTCGGTGGTCCAATCAACTATGCTGTACGGAGCTCCGGTCTGGGCAAGAGCCGTTACTAAAACAAACATTAAGAACATGCTCGCTTCTGTACAAAGAAAAATGGCCATTCGAGTATGCAGCGCATACAGAACAATATCTAGGGACGCCGTACTAGTCATCGCTGGAGTTGCACAAGAATTTTATGAAATAAAAAACTCACGCCACGTGCTGTGACTCAAAACTATTTAGCTTACAATTAAAGAAAACTAAATAACGCCGTTATTAAAGCAAAAGTAAATCTCTACAAAGAGAAAGAAACAAACCAAAATGCACTAACCTGGATTGCAATTAAATAACTTATAAATAAAAACTTATAAACAAACTTATTAATCACAAACATGTGGAGCACTCGGCTGCACGTCTACTCGCTTCCGCGTCTCGTACGCGTCTGACAGACAAGACTAGACAGACAAGACTAGACAGACAAGACTAGACAGACAAGACTAGACAGACAAGACTAGACAGACAAGACTAGACAGACAAGACTAGACAGACAAGACTAGACAGACAAGACTAGACAGACAAGACTAGACAGACAAGACTAGACAGACAAGACTAGACAGACAAGACTAGACAGACAAGACTAGACAGACAAGACTAGACAGACAAGACTAGACAGACAAGACTAGACAGACAAGACTAGACAGACAAGACTAGACAGACAAGACTAGACAGACAAGACTAGACAGACAAGACTAGACAGACAAGACTAGGCAGACAAGACTAGACAGACAAGACTAGACAGACAAGACTAGACAGACAAGACTAGACAGACAAGACTAGACAGACAAGACTAGACAGACAAGACTAGACAGACAAGACTAGACAGACAAGACTAGACAGACAAGACTAGACAGACAAGACTAGACAGACAAGACTAGACAGACAAGACTAGACAGACCAAGACTAGACAGACAAGACTAGACAGACAAGACTAGACAGACAAGACTAGACAGACAAGACTAGACAGACAAGACTAGACAGACAAGACTAGACAGACAAGACTAGACAGACAAGACTAGACAGACAAGACTAGACAGACAAGACTAGACAGACAAGACTAGACAGACAAGACTAGACAGACAAGACTAGACAGACAAGACTAGACAGACAAGACTAGACAGACAAGACTAGACAGACAAGACTAGACAGACAAGACTAGACAGACAAGACTAGACAGACAAGACTAGACAGACAAGACTAGACAGACAAGACTAGACAGACAAGACTAGACAGACAAGACTAGACAGACAAGACTAGACAGACAAGACTAGACAGACAAGACTAGACAGACAAGACTAGACAGACAAGACTAGACAGACAAGACTAGACAGACAAGACTAGACAGACAAGACTAGACAGACAAGACTAGACAGACAAGACTAGACAGGACAAGACTAGACAGACAAGACTAGACAGACAAGACTAGACAGACAAGACTAGACAGACAAGACTAGACAGACAAGACTAGACAGACAAGACTAGACAGACAAGACTAGACAGACAAGACTAGACAGACAAGACTAGACAGACAAGACTAGACAGACAAGACTAGACAGACAAGACTAGACAGACAAGACTAGACAGACAAGACTAGACAGACAAGACTTGACAGACAAGACTAGACAGACAAGACCAGACAGACAAGACTAGACAGACAAGACTAGACAGACAAGACTAGACAGACTAAACAGACAAGACTAGACAGACAAGACTAGACAGAACAAGACTAGACAGACAAGACTAGACAGACAAGACTAGACAGACAAGACTAGACAGACAAGACTAGACAGACAAGACTAGACAGACAAGACTAGACAGACAAGACTAGACAGACAAGACTAGACAGACAAGACTAGACAGACAAGACTAGACAGACAAGACTAGACAGACAAGACTAGACAGACAAGACTAGACAGACAAGACTAGACAGACAAGACTAGACACGACAAGACTAGACAGACAAGACTAGACATACAAGACTAGACAGACAAGACTAGACAGACAAGACTAGACAGACAAGACTAGACAGACAAGACTAGACAGACAAGACTAGACAGACAAGACTAGACAGACAAGACTAGACAGACAAGACTAGACAGACAAGACTAGACAGACAAGACTAGACAGACAAGACTAGACAGACAAGACTAGACAGACAAGACTAGACAGACAAGACTAGACAGACAAGACTAGACAGACAAGACTAGACAGACAAGACTAGACAGACAAGACTAGACAGACAAGACTAGACAGACAAGACTAGACAGACAAGACTAGACAGACAAGACTAGACAGACAAGACTAGACAGACAAGACTAGACAGACAAGACTAGACAGACAAGACTAGACAGACAAGACTAGACAGACAAGACTAGACAGACAAGACTAGACAGACAAGACTAGACAGACAAGACTAGACAGACAAGACTAGACAGACAAGACTAGACAGACAAGACTAGACAGACAAGACTAGACAGACAAGACTAGACAGACAAGACTAGACAGACAAGACTAGACAGACAAGACTAGACAGACAAGACTAGACAGACAAGACTAGACAGACAAGACTAGACAGACAAGACTAGACAGACAAGACTAGACAGACAAGACTAGACAGACAAGACTAGACAGACAAGACTAGACAGACAAGACTAGACAGACAAGACTAGACAGACAAGACTAGACAGACAAGACTAGACAGACAAGACTAGACAGACAAGACTAGACAGACAAGACTAGACAGACAAGACTAGACAGACAAGACTAGACAGACAAGACTAGACAGACAAGACTAGACAGACAAGACTAGACAGACAAGACTAGACAGACAAGACTAGACAGACAAGACTAGACAGACAAGACTAGACAGACAAGACTAGACAGACAAGACTAGACAGACAAGACTAGACAGACAAGACTAGACAGACAAGACTAGACAGACAAGACTAGACAGACAAGACTAGACAGACAAGACTAGACAGACAAGACTAGACAGACAAGACTAGACAGACAAGACTAGACAGACAAGACTAGACATCTTATTTGTTTATTCACATAAGGAATGTTTTGCTTATGTGACCAGCACTCCATCTGGTTAGACATTATGCTGGTTTCATAGCTAGTTACATGGGTATTATTACATCGTATTATCACAACATATTGTTACATATTACACTATACTGCATTACTGTTACATATTTACACTATACGTTAGAATATTACATAAAAATTGTACAAATACTATAAGCGGGAGAAATTGAATGTCAGAATTTAGTCTAAGTGGTTAGATCGTGGTCCAGTTTTTTTAATTTTTTACAGTTTCTATTGAAGGTCATCCACCATTTGTTATTTTTCACGATTGTAGTCAAGTCCTCTTCGGTCCGTGGCCAGTGGCATCCTGCCTTAGCCATACTGGCTGCTGATTGTTCTCGCCAGTTCTCCGTGAGCGGACATCTAAAGAGAACATGGGCGGCGGTTTCCTCCTCACCGCATGCACAAAGCGGAGATTGTCTTTTACCAAATCTGTATAAATAGGCTTTAAAATTTCCGTGGCCAGTTATCAGCTGGACCATGTGATGTGTAGGTCTTATGTCTATGTTAATCCATGCCTCTATATTTGGTATGAATTTTTTGGTCCACAGACCGGTTGTGGCATTATTCCATCGCTCTTGCCATTCTCTCTTGATTTTTGCTGATATGCCGTTTTTTATAGCCTGTCCTGGAATTGTTTTAAATGTAATTGGTATAAGTTCGACTTCCTCGTTTGCTTTCTCCGTTCCAGAGGCCTGTCTTGCTAGGGAGTCCGCTCTTTCATTTCCTGCGTGACCCACATGAGCCTTTATCCAGTGCAGCTGGAGCTTCACTGTTTTTCGGACTTCCTGTATTAACTGCCATGTATCCAGAAGCAGTTCGGTTGGCGAGGTCATATGTTTTAAGGCTTCGAGAGCGGCTCTGCTATCCGAGAGGATGGAACATTCTGGGATTGATCTGTTGTTCGAAGACAGACAAGATTTAAATTATCTAATTATTATTTATGTCGCGAGAAAATTTTTGCGGAAACAAGACTAGACAGACAAGACTAGACAGACAAGACTAGACAGACAAGACTAGACAGACAAGACTAGACAGACAAGACTAGACAGACAAGACTAGACAGACAAGACTAGACAGACAAGACTAGACAGACAAGACTAGACAGACAAGACTAGACAGACAAGACTAGACAGACAAGACTAGACAGACAAGACTAGACAGACAAGACTAGACAGACAAGACTAGACAGACAAGACTAGACAGACAAGACTAGACACACAAGACTAGACAGACAAGACTAGACAGACAAGACTAGCCAGACAAGACTAGACAGACAAGACTAGACAGACAAGACTAGACAGACAAGACTAGACAGACAAGACTAGACAGACAAGACCAGACAGACAAGACTAGACAGACAAGACTAGACAGACAAGACTAGACAGACTAGACAGACAAGACTAGACAGACAAGACTAGACAGACAAGACTAGACAGACAAGACTAGACAGACAAGACTAGACAGACAAGACTAGACAGACAAGACTAGACAGACAAGACTAGACAGACAAGACTAGACAGACAAGACTAGACAGACAAGACTAGACAGACAAGACTAGACAGACAAGACTAGACAGACAAGACTAGACAGACAAGACTAGACAGACAAGACTAGACAGACAAGACTAGACAGACAAGACTAGACAGACAAGACTAGACAGACAAGACTAGACAGACAAGACTAGACAGACAAGACTAGACAGACAAGACTAGACAGACAAGACTAGACAGACAAGACTAGACAGACAAGACTAGACAGACAAGACTAGACAGACAAGACTAGACAGACAAGACTAGACAGACAAGACTAGACAGACAAGACTAGACAGACAAGACTAGACAGACAAGACTAGACAGACAAGACTAGACAGACAAGACTAGACAGACAAGACTAGACAGACAAGACTAGACAGACAAGACTAGACAGACAAGACTAGACAGACAAGACTAGACAGACAAGACTAGACAGACAAGACTAGACAGACAAGACTAGACAGACAAGACTAGACAGACAAGACTAGACAGACAAGACTAGACAGACAAGACTAGACAGACAAGACTAGACAGACAAGACTAGACAGACAAGACTAGACAGACAAGACTAGACAGACAAGACTAGACAGACAAGACTAGACAGACAAGACTAGACAGACAAGACTAGACAGACAAGACTAGACAGACAAGACTAGACAGACAAGACTAGACAGACAAGACTAGACAGACAAGACTAGACAGACAAGACTAGACAGACAAGACTAGACAGACAAGACTAGACAGACAAGACTAGACAGACAAGACTAGACAGACAAGACTAGACAGACAAGACTAGACAGACAAGACTAGACAGACAAGACTAGACAGACAAGACTAGACAGACAAGACTAGACAGACAAGACTAGACAGACAAGACTAGACAGACAAGACTAGACAGACAAGACTAGACAGACAAGACTAGACAGACAAGACTAGACAGACAAGACTAGACAGACAAGACTAGACAGACAAGACTAGACAGACAAGACTAGACAGACAAGACTAGACAGACAAGACTAGACAGACAAGACTAGACAGACAAGACTAGACAGACAAGACTAGACAGACAAGACTAGACAGACAAGACTAGACAGAAAAGACTAGACAGACAAGACTAGACAGACAAGACTAGACAGTCAAGACCAGACAGACAAGACTAGACAGACAAGACTAGACAGACAAGACTAGACAGACAAGACTTTTTTTTTTGTTGGGGTCGTAGTAAGCACCTCACGGTTAACTTAGCAAGTGGACCCTCCGGAATAACACAATCATCTTGGGACCGCTTTTCGCATAACTTTCAAGATGTTGCTGTATAGTGTTGCCCCTACATCCCCCCTCCACTTAAATTGATTAGGGGTTCAGGTACTAACATTTTTTATCTTTTCGGCTTCTTTGCCTTTCCGCTCGTCTAGCATTTTTATTGTCATGATGTCTTGGATCATGCTTAATGTATCTGCGCATAAGTCCTCCGAAGAGATCATTTGTTCAACCATACTTGATGGGTCTAATGTTTGTCCAGTCTTATCCTTTCATTTATCCCTTTCAGGTATCCACCTGTCACACTCAAAAACAAGACTAGACAGACAAGACTAGACAGACAAGACTAGACAGACAAGACTAGACAGACAAGACTAGACAGACAAGACTAGACAGACAAGACTAGACAGACAAGACTAGACAGACAAGACTAGACAGACAAGACTAGACAGACAAGACTAGACAGACAAGACTAGACAGACAAGACTAGACAGACAAGACTAGACAGACAAGACTAGACAGACAAGACTAGACAGACAAGACTAGACAGACAAGACTAGACAGACAAGACTAGACAGACAAGACTAGACAGACAAGACTAGACAGACAAGACTAGACAGACAAGACTAGACAGACAAGACTAGACAGACAAGACTAGACAGACAAGACTAGACAGACAAGACTAGACAGACAAGACTAGACAGACAAGACTAGACAGACAAGACTAGACAGACAAGACTAGACAGACAAGACTAGACAGATAAGACTAGACAGACAAGACTAGACAGACAAGACTAGACAGACAAGACTAGACAGACAAGACTAGACAGACAAGACTAGACAGACAAGACTAGACAGACAAGACTAGACAGACAAGACTAGACAGACAAGACTAGACAGACAAGACTAGACAGACAAGACTAGACAGACAAGACTAGACAGACAAGACTAGAAAGACAAGACTAGACAGACAAGACTAGACAGACAAGACTAGACAGACAAGACTAGACAGACAAGACTAGACAGACAAGACTAGACAGACAAGACTAGACAGACAAGACTAGACAGACAAGACTAGACAGACAAGACTAGACAGACAAAACTAGACAGACAAGACTAGACAGACAAGACTAGACAGACAAGACTAGACAGACAGGACTGGACAGACAAGACTAGACAGACAATACTAGACAGACAAGACTAGACAGACAAGACTAGACAGACAAGACCAGATAGACAAGACTAGACAGACAAGACTAGACAGACAAGACTAGAGAGACAAGACTAGACAGACAAGACTAGACAGACAAGACTAGACAGACAAGACTAGACAGACAAGACTAGACAGACAAGACTAGACAGACAAGACTAGACAGACAAGACTAGACAGACAAGACTAGACAGACAAGACTAGACAGACAAGACTAGACAGACAAGACTAGACAGACAAGACTAGACAGACAAGACTAGACAGACAAGACTAGACAGACAAGACTAGACAGACAAGACTAGACAGACAAGACTAGACAGACAAGACTAGACAGACAAGACTAGACAGACAAGACTAGACAGACAAGACTAGACAGACAAGACTAGACAGACAAGACTAGACAGACAAGACTAGACAGACAAGACTAGACAGACAAGACTAGACAGACAAGACTAGACAGACAAGACTAGACAGACAAGACTAGACAGACAAGACTAGACAGACAAGACTAGACAGACAAGACTAGACAGACAAGACTAGACAGACAAGACTAGACAGACAAGACTAGACAGACAAGACTAGACAGACAAGACTAGACAGACAAGACTAGACAGACAAGACTAGACAGACAAGACTAGACAGACAAGACTAGACAGACAAGACTAGACAGACAAGACTAGACAGACAAGACTAGACAGACAAGACTAGACAGACAAGACTAGACAGACAAGACTAGACAGACAAGACTAGACAGACAAGACTAGACAGACAAGACTAGACAGACAAGACTAGACAGACAAGACTAGACAGACAAGACTAGACAGACAAGACTAGACAGACAAGACTAGACAGACAAGACTAGACAGACAAAACTAGACAGACAAGACTAGACAGACAAGACTAGACAGACAAGACTAGACAGACAGGACTGGACAGACAAGACTAGACAGACAATACTAGACAGACAAGACTAGACAGACAAGACTAGACAGACAAGACTAGACAGACAAGACCAGAAAGACAAGACTAGACAGACAAGACTAGACAGACAAGACTAGAGAGACAAGACTAGACAGACAAGACTAGACAGACAAGACTAGACAGACAAGACTAGACAGACAAGACTAGACAGACAAGACTAGACAGACAAGACTAGACAGACAAGACTAGACAGACAAGACTAGACAGACAAGACTAGACAGACAAGACTAGACAGACAAGACTAGACAGACAAGACTAGACAGACAAGACTAGACAGACAAGACTAGACAGACAAGACTAGACAGACAAGACTAGACAGACAAGACTAGACAGACAAGACTAGACAGACAAGACTAGACAGACAAGACTAGACAGACAAGACTAGACAGACAAGACTAGACAGACAAGACTAGACAGACAAGACTAGACAGACAAGACTAGACAGACAAGACTAGACAGACAAGACTAGACAGACAAGACTAGACAGACAAGACTAGACAGACAAGACTAGACAGACAAGACTAGACAGACAAGACTAGACAGACAAGACTAGACAGACAAGACTAGACAGACAAGACTAGACAGACAAGACTAGACAGACAAGACTAGACAGACAAGACTAGACAGACAAGACTAGACAGACAAGACTAGACAGACAAGACTAGACAGACAAGACTAGACAGACAAGACTAGACAGACAAGACTAGACAGACAAGACTAGACAGACAAGACTAGACAGACAAGACTAGACAGACAAGACTAGACAGACAAGACTAGACAGACAAGACTAGACAGACAAGACTAGACAGACAAGACTAGACAGACAAGACTAGACAGACAAGACTAGACAGACAAGACTAGACAGACAAGACTAGACAGACAAGACTAGACAGACAAGACTAGACAGACAAGACTAGACAGACAAGACTAGACAGACAAGACTAGACAGACAAGACTAGACAGACAAGACTAGACAGACAAGACTAGACAGACAAGACTAGACAGACAATACTTGACAGACAAGACTAGACAGACAAGACCAGACAGACAACACTAGACAGACAAGACTAGACAGACAAGACTAGACAGACTAAACAGACAAGACTAGACAGACAAGACTAGACAGACAAGACTAGACAGACAAGACTAGACAGACAAGACTAGACAGACAAGACTAGACAGACAAGACTAGACAGACAAGACTAGACAGACAAGACTAGACAGACAAGACTAGACAGACAAGACTAGACAGACAAGACTAGACAGACAAGACTAGACAGACAAGACTAGACAGACAAGACTAGACAGACAAGACTAGACAGACAAGACTAGACAGACAAGACTAGACAGACAAGACTAGACAGACAAGACTAGACAGACAAGACTAGACAGACAAGACTAGACAGACAAGACTAGACAGACAAGACTAGACAGACAAGACTAGACAGACAAGACTAGACAGACAAGACTAGACAGACAAGACTAGACAGACAAGACTAGACAGACAAGACTAGACAGACAAGACTAGACAGACAAGACTAGACAGACAAGACTAGACAGACAAGACTAGACAGACAAGACTAGACAGACAAGACTAGACAGACAAGACTAGACAGACAAGACTAGACAGACAAGACTAGACAGACAAGACTAGACAGACAAGACTAGACAGACAAGACTAGACAGACAAGACTAGACAGACAAGACTAGACAGACAAGACTAGACAGACAAGACTAGACAGACAAGACTAGACAGACAAGACTAGACAGACAAGACTAGACAGACAAGACTAGACAGACAAGACTAGACAGACAAGACTAGACAGACAAGACTAGACAGACAAGACTAGACAGACAAGACTAGACAGACAAGACTAGACAGACAAGACTAGACAGACAAGACTAGACAGACAAGACTAGACAGACAAGACTAGACAGACAAGACTAGACAGACAAGACTAGACAGACAAGACTAGACAGACAAGACTAGACAGACAAGACTAGACAGACAAGACTAGACAGACAAGACTAGACAGACAAGACTAGACAGACAAGACTAGACAGACAAGACTAGACAGACAAGACTAGACAGACAAGACTAGACAGACAAGACTAGACAGACAAGACTAGACAGACAAGACTAGACAGACAAGACTAGACAGACAAGACTAGACAGACAAGACTAGACAGACAAGACTAGACAGACAAGACTAGACAGACAAGACTAGACAGACAAGACTAGACAGACAAGACTAGACAGACAAGACTAGACAGACAAGACTAGACAGACAAGACTAGACAGACAAGACTAGACAGACAAGACTAGACAGACAAGACTAGACAGACAAGACTAGACAGACAAGACTAGACAGACAAGACTAGACAGACAAGACTAGACAGACAAGACTAGACAGACAAGACTAGACAGACAAGACTAGACAGACAAGACTAGACAGACAAGACTAGACAGACAAGACTAGACAGACAAGACTAGACAGACAAGACTAGACAGACAAGACTAGACAGACAAGACTAGACAGACAAGACTAGACAGACAAGACTAGACAGACAAGACTAGACAGACAAGACTAGACAGACAAGACTAGACAGACAAGACTAGACAGACAAGACTAGACAGACAAGACTAGACAGACAAGACTAGACAGACAAGACTAGACAGACAAGAGTAGACAGACAAGACTAGACAGACAAGACTAGACAGACAAGACTAGACAGACAAGACTAGACAGACAAGACTAGACAGACAAGACTAGACAGACAAGACTAGACAGACAAGACTAGACAGACAAGACTAGACAGACAAGACTAGACAGACAAGACTAGACAGACAAGACTAGACAGACAAGACTAGACAGACAAGACTAGACAGACAAGACTAGACAGACAAGACTTGACAGAGAAGACTAGACAGACAAGACTAGACAGACAAGACTAGACAGACAAGACTAGACAGACAAGACTAGGCGGACAAGACTAGACAGACAAGACTAGACAGACAAGACTAGACAGTCAAGACCAGACAGACAAGACTAGACAGACAAGACTAGACAGACAAGACTAGACAGACAAGACTAGACAGACAAGACTTTTTTTTTTGTTGGGGTCGTAGTAAGCACCTCACGGTTAACTTAGCAAGTGGACCCTCCGGAATAACACAATCATCTTGGGACCGCTTTTCGCATAACTTTCAAGATGTTGCTGTATAGTGTTGCCCCTACATCCCCCCTCCACTTAAATTGATTAGGGGTTCAGGTACTAACATTTTTTATCTTTTCGGCTTCTTTGCCTTTCCGCTCGTCTAGCATTTTTATTGTCATGATGTCTTGGATCATGCTTAATGTATCTGCGCATAAGTCCTCCGAAGAGATCATTTGTTCAACCATACTTGATGGGTCTAATGTTTGTCCAGTCTTATCCTTTCATTTATCCCTTTCAGGTATCCACCTGTCACACTCAAAAACAAGACTAGACAGACAAGACTAGACAGACAAGACTAGACAGACAAGACTAGACAGACAAGACTAGACAGACAAGACTAGACAGACAAGACTAGACAGACAAGACTAGACAGACAAGACTAGACAGACAAGACTAGACAGACAAGACTAGACAGACAAGACTAGACAGACAAGACTAGATAGACAAGACTAGACAGACAAGACTAGACAGACAAGACTAGACAGACAAGACTAGACAGACAAGACTAGACAGACAAGACTAGACAGACAAGACTAGACAGACAAGACTAGACAGACAAGACTAGACAGACAAGACTAGACAGACAAGACTAGACAGACAATACTAGACAGACAAGACTAGACAGACAAGACTAGACAGACAAGACTAGACAGACAAGACTAGACAGACAAAACTAGACAGACAAGACTAGACAGACAAGGCTCGACAGACAAGACTAGACAGACAAGACTAGAGAGACAAGACTAGACGCACAAGACTAGACAGACAAGACTAGACAGACAAGACTAGACAGAGAAGACTAGACAGACAAGACTAGACAGACAAGACTAGACAGACAAGACTAGACAGACAAGACTAGACAGACAAGACTAGACAGACAAGACTAGACAGACAAGACTAGACAGACAAGACTAGACAGACAAGACTAGACAGACAAGACTAGACAGACAAGACTAGACAGACAAGACTAGACAGACAAGACTAGACAGACAAGACTAGACAGACAAGACTAGACAGACAAGACCAGACAGACAAGACTAGACAGACAAGACTAGACAGACAAGACTAGACAGACTAAACAGACAAGACTAGACAGACAAGGCTAGACAGACAAGACTAGACAGACAAGACTAGACAGACAAGACTAGACAGACCAGACTAGACAGACAAGACTAGACAGACAAGACTAGACAGACAAGACTAGACAGACAAGACTAGACAGACAAGACTAGACAGACAAGACTAGACAGACAAGACTAGACAGACAAGACTAGACAGACAAGACTAGACAGACAAGACTAGACAGACAAGACTAGACAGACAAGACTAGACAGACAAGACTAGACAGACAAGACTAGACAGACAAGACTAGACAGACAAGACTAGACAGACAAGACTAGACAGACAAGACTAGACAGACAAGACTAGACAGACAAGACTAGACAGACAAGACTAGACAGACAAGACTAGACAGACAAGACTAGACAGACAAGACTAGACAGACAAGACTAGACAGACAAGACTAGACAGACAAGACTAGACAGACAAGACTAGACAGACAAGACTAGACAGACAAGACTAGACAGACAAGACTAGACAGACAAGACTAGACAGACAAGACTAGACAGACAAGACTAGACAGACAAGACTAGACAGACAAGACTAGACAGACAAGACTAGACAGACAAGACTAGACAGACAAGACTAGACAGACAAGACTAGACAGACAAGACTAGACAGACAAGACTAGACAGACAAGACTAGACAGACAAGACTAGACAGACAAGACTAGACAGACAAGACTAGACAGACAAGACTAGACAGACAAGACTAGACAGACAAGACTAGACAGACAAGACTAGACAGACAAGACTAGACAGACAAGACTAGACAGACAAGACTAGACAGACAAGACTAGACAGACAAGACTAGACAGACAAGACTAGACAGACAAGACTAGACAGACAAGACTAGACAGACAAGACTAGACAGACAAGACTAGACAGACAAGACTAGACAGTCAAGACCAGACAGACAAGACTAGACAGACAAGACTAGACAGACAAGACTAGACAGACAAGACTTTTTTTTTTGTTGGGGTCGTAGTAAGCACCTCACGGTTAACTTAGCAAGTGGACCCTCCGGAATAACACAATCATCTTGGGACCGCTTTTCGCATAACTTTCAAGATGTTGCTGTATAGTGTTGCCCCTACATCCCCCCTCCACTTAAATTGATTAGGGGTTCAGGTACTAACATTTTTTATCTTTTCGGCTTCTTTGCGTTTCCGCTCGTCTAGCATTTTTATTGTCATGATGTCTTGGATCATGCTTAATGTATCTGCGCATAAGTCCTCCGAAGAGATCATTTGTTCAACCATACTTGATGGGTCTAATGTTTGTCCAGTCTTATCCTTTCATTTATCCCTTTCAGGTATCCACCTGTCACACTCAAAAACAAGACTAGACAGACAAGACTAGACAGACAAGACTAGACAGACAAGACTAGACAGACAAGACTAGACAGACAAGACTAGACAGACAAGACTAGACAGACAAGACTAGACAGACAAGACTAGACAGACAAGACTAGACAGACAAGACTAGACAGACAAGACTAGACAGACAAGACTAGACAGACAAGACTAGACAGACAAGACTAGACAGACAAGACTAGACAGACAAGACTAGACAGACAAGACTAGACAGATAAGACTAGACAGACAAGACTAGCCAGACAAGACTAGACAGACAAGACTAGACAGACAAGACTAGACAGACAAGACTAGACAGACAAGACTAGACAGACAAGACTAGACAGACAAGACTAGACAGACAGATAAGACATACATCATTAATAATTTTAATTTAAGATCATGTTTTTGCCGCAAGGAAGGCACACACGGAGGGGTTGCACTATATTCCAACAAACATTTACCCAGTGAACCAAGAATGGACATTAATGATATGGCAGAAACATTCCTATTCGAGTGCGCAGCACTAGAAACGACAGTCAACAACGAATCTGTGATAATTATTGGTGTCTATAGAACGCCACTTTCCAATACAGAGAAATTTTTTAACAAATTACTTCTAACAAAATAAATCTACTTCTAACAAAAATTACCAAAGAGACCAAGAAATTTGTAATAGCGGGAGACTTCAATATAGACATAATTAGTAAATCTAGAAAAAGTGAGCAGTTTGTGGAAATGTTGGAATCCTTCAATGCTAGAATAACTCTAAATGCTGTAAGCCATCCGTCATCAGGGACATGCATAGATAACATTATTACAAATATAGAATGGCTCTATACTACAAATACATTTAATAATTACATCTCAGACCACTGCGCCCAAAAAATCACATTTAATATTCCCAAAGCAAAAACTAATTCCTATTACACGTATAGAAACTTCTCTATAGAAAACAGAGAAAAATTTAAAGAGTTTTTAAATACACAAACATGGGACAATGTATATAAAATAATGGAATCAGACGTAGATAAACAATGGGAATGCTTTATGGATATATTTATCATGGCCTTCAATGAATATTTCCCTAAAAAAACTTCAAAAACTAAAGAAAAGTGCAAAACAGTGTTTAACAACATAGAGATAAAGAGTATTAAAGCAGAATTAGAACTAATGCAAATGCTAACTAACTTTGACAATAGTTTTAAAAAACACTACAACAGAACACATAGAAAATACAAAAGCAAACTAAAACAAGAAAAAAGTAAATATTTTGCAAATATAATAGAAGAAAGTGACAACAAGAGTAAAGCAACTTGGCAGGTAGTTAGGCAAGTTGCCAATATAAAAAGCAAAAACAGTGAAGACTTCAATAACCCTGTGTTAAAGGACTCAAAGATGTCAGTTGATAGTATAAATAAATTCTATGCTGAGAGGGCGCAACATCTATTAAGAAATTTAAGTCACGTTGAACACCAGGATAATATACCTAGAAATCCAAAAACGCTATTCCTTGACCCAATAACAACGGAAGAAATATGTACCACGATTATGAATCAAAAGAACAAAATAAGTACTGGATATGACGAAATATCTATGATAATAATAAAAGACGTCAGAAATGAAATTTCAAAACCAATAGAACATGTACTAAATAATAGCTTACTACATTCAATATACCCGAATCAAATGAAAGTATCAATGATAAGACCGATACACAAAAACGGAGAAAAAGAAAATATCGAGAATTATAGACCCATTAGCCTACAGACATCCTTCTCCAAATTATTCGAGAAAAAAATTGTGCAAAGAATAATATCTTTTGTAGAAAAGAACAAAATTATATGCGACGAGCAACATGGTTTTACGAAAGACAGATCTGTGGAAACAGCATGTTTCGAGTTTATTAGTAAAATATATCAAAATCTAGAAATGCACAACATACCAAATGGCATCTTACTGGACCTGTCGAAGGCCTATGATACTGTTGACCATGAAATTTTATTAAAAAAACTCGAAAAGTACGGAATGAGGGGAAAAGTGGCGGACCTCATCAAATCCTATCTGTCAAATAGGAGGCAGATGACGCAGATAAACACACTAGAAGGTAAAATAACATCGACAACTAGAGTCATAAATACTGGGATACCTCAGGGTAGTGTTCTGGGGCCAATACTGTTCATTATATATATCAACGACCTACCGACAGTAATAAACAGAACCCTACATACGATTATAAATTACGCAGATGACACGACGATCCTGACAACTAACAAAACTATATCTGACATAACGACAAATTTAGTGACAACTATGACTAACTTGACGGACTGGTTCACAGCAAATAAATTAATGTTAAACACAGAAAAAACAAAATTGATTATATTGAAGACAAAACGAAATTTACAAAGAGACCCAAACGATGTAATTATAAATAACGAAAGGACCGAATACAAAACATACGTGCGATTACTAGGACTGACAATTGACAGAAACCTTGACTGGACTCAACAAATACACGAACTAGCAACTAAACTCAACAGAACAGTGTTCGCCCTTAGAATACTTCAAAAATATTTAACTAGAGAGGTTCTCAAGACCGTGTATTATGCCAATTTCCAAAGCCAGGCAAGATTCTGTATAATGTTCTGGGGAGGTGGCAGTAATATTAACAAAATATTTAAAATACAGAAGCAGGCATTGAGAATCATAGAGAACTTAAAATACAATGAAACCTGCAGAGGCAAATTTAAATCAGCGCAAATATTAACCACAACAGCATTATATATATACGAAACTTTATTATTCACATTCAAATATAAACACTTATTCGAAAAACACAGAAATCACTTTAGAGATATAGATAGAAGAAATTGGAACTATACAATACCAATCCATAGTCTAACTATGACGGAAAAGGGACCTCCATATATAAACATCAAATTATACAATTCGCTGCCGAAGGAAATAAAATGCACAATGAATTTAAATAAAGTTAAAAAAGATATACGCAAACTATTAATTAATATGGAACCATATGATATGACCGAATATTTTGAAAAAATAAAATTGTTATAGAAAGTAAACTAGTATTAGTATTATGTAGTATCATGTTGACAATCTCACTTAGTTTGTATGTGTGTATAAATATGTAAATATGTATATATATTACAACCTTAGATAGTGATGAATAAAGATTTTGATTTTGATTTTTTTTGATTTTGACTAGACAGACAAGACTAGACAGACAAGACTAGACAGACAAGACTAGACAGACAAGACTAGATAGACAAGACTAGACAGACAAGACTAGACAGACAAGACTAGACAGACAAGACTAGACAGACAAGACTAGACAGACAGGACTAGACAGACAAGACTAGACAGACAAGACTAGACAGACAAGACTAGACAGACAAGACTAGACAGACAAAACTAGACAGACAAGACTAGACAGACAAGACTAGACAGACAAGACTAGACAGACAGGACTGGACAGACAAGACTAGACAGACAAGACTAGACAGACAATACTAGACAGACAAGACTAGACAGACAAGACTAGACAGACAAGACCAGATAGACAAGACTAGACAGACAAGACTAGACAGACAAGACTAGAGAGACAAGACTAGACAGACAAGACTAGACAGACAAGACTAGACAGACAAGACTAGACAGACAAGACTAGACAGACAAGACTAGACAGACAAGACTAGACAGACAAGACTAGACAGACAAGACTAGACAGACAAGACTAGACAGACAAGACTAGACAGACAAGACTAGACAGACAAGACTAGACAGACAAGACTAGACAGACAAGACTAGACAGACAAGACTAGACAGACAAGACTAGACAGACAAGACTAGACAGACAAGACTAGACAGACAAGACTAGACAGACAAGACTAGACAGACAAGACTAGACAGACAAGACTAGACAGACAAGACTAGACAGACAAGACTAGACAGACAAGACTAGACAGACAAGACTAGACAGACAAGACTAGACAGACAAGACTAGACAGACAAGACTAGACAGACAAGACTAGACAGACAAGACTAGACAGACAAGACTAGACAGACAAGACTAGACAGACAAGACTAGACAGACAAGACTAGACAGACAAGACTAGACAGACAAGACTAGACAGACAAGACTAGACAGACAAGACTAGACAGACAAGACTAGACAGACAAGACTAGACAGACAAGACTAGACAGACAAGACTAGACAGACAAGACTAGACAGACAAGACTAGACAGACAAGACTAGACAGACAAGACTAGACAGACAAGACTAGACAGACAAGACTAGACAGACAAGACTAGACAGACAAGACTAGACAGACAAGACTAGACAGACAAGACTAGACAGACAAGACTAGACAGACAAGACTAGACAGACAAGACTAGACAGACAAGACTAGACAGACAAGACTAGACAGACAAGACTAGACAGACAAGACTAGACAGACAAGACTAGACAGACAAGACTAGACAGACAAGACTAGACAGACAAGACTAGACAGACAAGACTAGACAGACAAGACTAGACAGACAAGACTAGACAGACAAGACTAGACAGACAAGACTAGACAGACAAGACTAGACAGACAAGACTAGACAGACAAGACTAGACAGACAAGACTAGACAGACAAGACTAGACAGACAAGACTAGACAGACAAGACTAGACAGACAAGACTAGACAGACAAGACTAGACAGACAAGACTAGACAGACAAGACTAGACAGACAAGACTAGACAGACAAGACTAGACAGACAAGACTAGACAGACAAGACTAGACAGACAAGACTAGACAGACAAGACTAGACAGACAAGACTAGACAGACAAGACTAGACAGACAAGACTAGACAGACAAGACTAGACAGACAAGACTAGACAGACAAGACTAGACAGACAAGACTAGACACACAAGACTAGACAGACAAGACTAGACAGACAAGACTCGACAGACAAGACTAGACAGACAAGACTAGACAGACAAGACTAGACGGACAAGACTAGACAGACAAGACTAGACAGACAAGACTAGACAGAGAAGACTAGACAGACAAGACTAGACAGACAAGACTAGACAGACAAGACTAGACAGACAAGACTAGACAGACAAGACTAGACAGACAAGACTAGACAGACAAGACTAGACAGACAAGACTAGACAGACAAGACTAGACAGACAAGACTAGACAGACAAGACTAGACAGACAAGACTAGACAGACAAGACTAGACAGACAAGACTTTTTTTTTTGTTGGGGTCGTAGTAAGCACCTCACGGTTAACTTATCAAGTGGACCCTCCGGAATAACACAATCATCTTGGGACCGCTTTTCGCATAACTTTCAAGATGTTGCTGTATAGTGTTGCCCCTACATCCCCCCTCCACTTAAATTGATTAGGGGTTCAGGTACTAACATTTTTTATCTTTTCGGCTTCTTTGCCTTTCCGCTCGTCTAGCATTTTTATTGTCATGATGTCTTGGATCATGCTTAATGTATCTGCGCATAAGTCCTCCGAAGAGATCATTTGTTCAACCATACTTGATGGGTCTAATGTTTGTCCAGTCTTATCCTTTCATTTATCCCTTTCAGGTATCCACCTGTCACACTCAAAAACAAGACTAGACTAGACACACAAGACTGGACAGACAAGACTAGACAGACAAGACTAGACAGACAAGACTAGACAGACAAGACTAGACAGACAAGACTAGACAGACAAGACTAGACAGACAAGACTCGACAGACAAGACTAGACAGACAAGACTAGACAGACAAGACTAGACGGACAAGACTAGACAGACAAGACTAGACAGACAAGACTAGACAGAGAAGACTAGACAGACAAGACTAGACAGACAAGACTAGACAGACAAGACTAGACAGACAAGACTAGACAGACAAGACTAGACAGACAAGACTAGACAGACAAGACTAGACAGACAAGACTAGACAGACAAGACTAGACAGACAAGACTAGACAGACAAGACTAGACAGACAAGACTAGACAGACAAGACTAGATAGACAAGACTAGACAGACAAGACTAGACAGACAAGACGAGACAGACAAGACTAGACAGACAAGACTAGACAGACAAGACTAGACAGACAAGACTAGACAGGCAAGACTAGACAGACAAGACTAGACAGACAAGACTAGACAGACAAGACTAGACAGACAAGACTAGACAGACAAGACTAGACAGACAAGACTAGACAGACAAGACTAGACAGACAAGACTAGACAGACAAGACTCGACAGACAAGACTAGACAGACAAGACTAGACAGACAAGACTAGACGGACAAGACTAGACAGACAAGACTAGACAGACAAGACTAGACAGAGAAGACTAGACAGACAAGACTAGACAGACAAGACTAGACAGACAAGACTAGACAGACAAGACTAGACAGACAAGACTAGACAGACAAGACTAGACAGACAAGACTAGACAGACAAGACTAGACAGACAAGACTAGACAGACAAGACTAGACAGACAAGACTAGACAGACAAGACTAGACAGACAAGACTAGACAGACAAGACTAGACAGACAAGACTAGACAGACAAGACTAGACAGACAAGACTAGACAGACAAGACCAGACAGACAAGACTAGACAGACAAGACTAGACAGACAAGACTAGACAGACTAAACAGACAAGACTAGACAGACAACGCTAGACAGACAAGACTAGACAGACAAGACTAGACAGACAAGACTAGACAGACCAGACTAGACAGACAAGACTAGACAGACAAGACTAGACAGACAAGACTAGACAGACAAGACTAGACAGCCAAGACTAGACAGACAAGACTAGACAGACAAGACTAGACAGACAAGACTAGACAGACAAGACTAGACAGACAAGACTAGACAGACAAGACTAGACAGACAAGACTAGACAGACAAGACTAGACAGACAAGACTAGACAGACAAGACTAGACAGACAAGACTAGACAGACAAGACTAGACAGACAAGACTAGACAGACAAGACTAGACAGACAAGACTAGACAGACAAGACTAGACAGACAAGACTAGACAGACAAGACTAGACAGACAAGACTAGACAGACAAGACTAGACAGACAAGACTAGACAGACAAGACTAGACAGACAAGACTAGACAGACAAGACTAGACAGACAAGACTAGACAGACAAGACTAGACAGACAAGACTAGACAGACAAGAATAGACAGACAAGACTAGACAGACAAGACTAGACAGACAAGACTAGACAGACAAGACTAGACAGACAAGACTAGACAGACAAGACTAGACAGACAAGACTAGACAGACAAGACTAGACAGACAAGACTAGACAGACAAGACTAGACAGACAAGACTAGACAGACAAGACTAGACAGACAAGACTAGACAGACAAGACTAGACAGACAAGACTAGACAGACAAGACTAGACAGACAAGACTAGACAGACAAGACTAGACAGACAAGACTAGACAGACAAGACTAGACAGACAAGACTAGACAGACAAGACTAGACAGTCAAGACCAGACAGACAAGACTAGACAGACAAGACTAGACAGACAAGACTAGACAGACAAGACTTTTTTTTTTTGTTGGGGGCGTAGTAAGCACCTCACGGTTAACTTAGCAAGTGGACCCTCCGGAATAACACAATCATCTTGGGACCCGCTTTTCGCATAACTTTCAAGATGTTGCTGTATAGTGTTGCCCCTACATCCCCCCTCCACTTAAATTGATTAGGGGTTCAGGTACTAACATTTTTTATCTTTTCGGCTTCTTTGCGTTTCCGCTCGTCTAGCATTTTTATTGTCATGATGTCTTGGATCATGCTTAATGTATCTGCGCATAAGTCCTCCGAAGAGATCATTTGTTCAACCATACTTGATGGGTCTAATGTTTGTCCAGTCTTATCCTTTCATTTATCCCTTTCAGGTATCC
>CALYMW010000170.1:0-67877 GCA_944588485.1 Phosphuga atrata | reverse complement strand
AGTCTTGTCTGTCTAGTCTTGTCTGTCTAGTCTTGTCTGTCTAGTCTTGTCTGCCTAGTCTTGTCTGTCTAGTCTTGTCTGTGTAGTCTTGTCTGTCTAGTCTTGTCTGTCTAGTCTTGTCTGTCTAGTCTTGTCTGTCTAGTCTTGACTGTCTAGTCTTGTCTGTCTAATCTTGCCTGCCTAGTCTTGCCTGCCTAGTCTTGTCCGTCTAGTCTTGTCTGTCTAGTCTTGTCTGTCTAGTCTTGTCTGTCTAGTCTTGTCTGTCTAGTCTTGTCTGTCTAGTCTTGTCTGTCTAGTCTTGTCTGTCTAGACTTGTCTGTCTAGTCTTGTCTGTCTAGTCTTGTCTGTCTAGTCTTGTCTCTCTAGTCTTGTCTGTCTAGTCTTGTCTGTCTAGTCTTGTCTGTCTAGTCTTGTCTGTCTAGTCTTGTCTGTCTAGTCTTGTCTGTCTAATCTTGTCTGTCTAGTCTTGTCTGTCTAGTCTTGTCTGTCTAGTCCTGTCTGTCTAGTCTTGTCTGTCTAGTCTTGTCTGTCTAGTCTTGTCTGTCTAGTCTTGTCTGTCTAGTCTTGTCTGTCTAGTCTTGTCTGTCTAGTCTTGTCTGTCTAGTCTTGTCTGTCTAGTCTTGTCTGTCTAGTCTTGTCTGTCTAGTCTTGTCTGTCTAGTCTTGTCTGTCTAGTCTTGTCTGTCTAGTCTTGTCTGTCTAGTCTTGTCTGTCTAGTCTTGTCTGTCTAGTCTTGTCTGTCTAGTCTTGTCTGTCTAGTCTTGTCTGTCTAGTCTTGTCTGTCTAGTCTTGTCTGTCTAGTCTTGTCTGTCTAGTCTTGTCTGTCTAGTCTTGTCTGTCTAGTCTTGTCTGTCTAGTCTTGTCTGTCTAGTCTTGTCTGTCTAGTCTTGTCTGTCTAGTCTTGTCTGTCTAGTCTTGTCTGTCTAGTCTTGTCTGTCTAGTCTTGTCTGTCTAGTCTTGTCTGTCTAGTCCTCTCTATCTAGTCTTGTCTGTCTACCCTTGTCTGTCTAGTCTTGTCTGTCTAGTCTTGCCTTTTTAGTCTTGTCTGTCTAGTCTTGTCTGTCTAGTCTTGTCTGTCTAGTCTTGTCTGTCTATTCTTGTCTGTCTGGTCTTGTCTGTCTAGTATTGTTTGTCTAGTCTTGCCTGTCTAGTCTCGTCTGTCTAGTCTTGCCTGTCTAGTCTTGTCTGTCTGGTCTTGTCTGTCTAGTGTTGTCTGTCTAGTCTTGCCTGTCTAGTCTTGCGTGTCTAGGTTTGTCTGTCTATTCTTCTCTGTCTAGCCTTGTCTATCTAGTCTTGTCTGTCTAGTCTAGCCTTGTCTATTTAGTCTTGTCTATCTAGTCTTGTCTGTCCAGTCTAGCCTTGTCTATCTAGTCTTGTCTGTCTAGTTTTTTATGCCTAGTCTTGTCTGTCTAGTCTTTTCTGTCTAGTATTGTCTGTCTAGTATTGTCTGTCTAGTCTTTTCTGTCTAGTCTTGTCTGTCTAGTCTTGCCTGTCTGGTCTTGTCTGTCTAGTCTTGTCTGTCTAGTCTCGTCTGTCTAGTCTTTTCTGTCTATTCTTGTCTGTCTGGTCTTGTCTGTCTAGTATTGTCTGTCTAGTCTTGCTTGTTTATTCTTGCGTGTCTAGGTTTGTCTGTCTATTCTTCTCTGTCTAGCCTTATCTATCTAGTCTTGCCTGTCCAGTCTAGCCTTGTCTATCTAGTCTTGTCTGTCTAGTTTTTTATGCCTAGTCTTGTCTGTCTAGTCTTGTCTGTCTAGTCTTGTCTGTCTAGTCTTGTCTGTCTAGTCTTGTCTGTCTAGACTTGTCTGTCTAGTCTTGTCTGTCTAGTCTTGTCTGTCTAGTCTTGTCTGTCTAGTCTTGTCTGTCTAGCCTTGTCTGTCTAGTCTAGTCTGTCTAGTCTTGTCTGTCTAGTCTTGTCTGTCTAGTCTTGTCGGTCTAGTCTTGTCTGTCTAGTCTTGTCTGTCTAGTCTTGTCTGTCTAGTCTTGTCTGTCTAGTCATGTCTGTCTAGTCTTGTCTGTCTAGTCTTGTCTGTCTAGTCTTGTCTGTCTAGTCTTGTCTGTCTAGTCTTGTCTGTCTAGTCTTGTCTGTCTAGTCTTGTCTGTCTAGTCTTGTCTCTCTAGTCTTCTCTGTCTAGTCTTGTCTGTCTAGCTTTGTCTGTCTAGTCTTGTCTGTCTAGTCTTGTCTGTCTAGTCTTGCCTTTTTAGTCTTGTCTGTCTAGTCTTGTCTGTCTAGTCTTGTCTGTCTAGTCTTGTCTGTCTATTCTTGTCTGTCTGGTCTTGTCTGCCTAGTATTGCTTGTCTAGTCTTGCCTGTCTAGTCTCGTCTGTCTAGTCTTGCCTGTCTAGTCTTGCCTGTCTAGTCTTGTCTGTCTAGTCTTGTCTGTCTAGTCTTGTCTGTCTAGTCTTGTCTGTCTAGTCTTGTCTATCTAGTCTTGTCTGTCTAGTTTTTAATGCCTAGTCTTGTCTGTCTAGTCTTGTCTGTCTAGTCTTGCATGTCTATTCTTGTCTGTCTAGTATTGTCTGTCTAGTCTTGTCTGTCTAGTCTTGTCTGTCTAGTCTTGTATGTCCAGTATTGTTTGTCTAGTCTTGTCTGTCTAGTCTTGTCTGTCTAGTCTTGGCTGTCTAGTCTTGTCTGTCTAGTCTTGTCTGTCTAGTCTTGTCTGTCTAGTCTTGTCTGTCTAGTTTTGTCTGTCTAGTCTTATCTATCTAGTCTTGTCTGTCTAGTCTTGTCTGTCTAGTCTTGTCTGTCTAGTCTTGTCTGCCTAGTCTTGTCTGTCTGGTCTTGTCTGTGTAGTCTTGTCTGTCTAGTCTTGTCTGCCTAGTCTTGTCTGTCTAGTCTTGTCTGTCTAGTCTTGTCTGTCTAGTCTTGTCTGTCTAGTCTTGTCTGTCTAGTCTTGTCTGTTTAGTCTTGTCTGCCTAGTCTTGTCTGCCTAGTGTTGTATGTCTAGTCTTGTCTGTCTAGTCTTGTCTGTCTAGTCTTGTATGTCTAGTATTGTTTGTCTAGTCTTGTCTGTCTAGTCTTGTCTGTCTAGTCTTGGCTGTCTAGTCTTGTCTGTCTAGTCTTGTCTGTCTAGTCTTGTCTGTGTAGTCTTGTCTGTCTAGTCTTATCTATCTAGTCTTGTCTGTCTAGTCTTGTCTGTCTAGTCTTGTCTGTCTAGTCTTGTCTGCCTAGTCTTGTCTGTCTAGTCTTGTCTGTGTAGTCTTGTCTGTCTAGTCTTGTCTGTCTAGTCTTGTCTGTCTAGTCTTGTCTGTCTAGTCTTGACTGTCTAGTCTTGTCTGTCTAATCTTGCCTGCCTAGTCTTGCCTGCCTAGTCTTGTCTGTCTAGTCTTGTCTGTCTAGTCTTGTCTGTCTAGTCTTGTCTGTCTAGTCTTGTCTGTCTAGTCTTGTCTGTCTAGTCTTGTCTGTCTAGTCTTGTCTGTCTAGTCTTGTCTGTCTAGACTTGTCTGTCTAGTCTTGTCTGTCTAGTCTTGTCTGTCTAGTCTTGTCTGTCTAGTCTTGTCTGTCTAGTCTTGTCTGTCTAGTCTTGTCTGTCTAGTCTTGTCTGTCTAGTCTTGTCTGTCTAGTCTTGTCTGTCTAGTCTTGTCTCTCTAGTCTTGTCTGTCTAGTCTTGTCTGTCTAGTCTTGTCTGTCTAGTCTTGTCTGTCTAGTCTTGTCTGTCTAGTCTTGTCTGTCTAATCTTGTCTGTCTAGTCTTGTCTGTCTAGTCTTGTCTGTCTAGTCTTGTCTGTCTAGTCTTGTCTGTCTAGTCTTGTCTGTCTAGTCTTGTCTGTCTAGTCTTGTCTGTCTAGTCTTGTCTGTCTAGTCTTGTCTGTCTAGTCTTGTCTGTCTAGTCTTGTCTGTCTAGTCTTGTCTGTCTAGTCTTGTCTGTCTAGTCTTGTCTGTCTAGTCTTGTCTGTCTAGTCTTGTCTGTCTAGTCTTGTCTGTCTAGTCTTGTCTGTCTAGTCTTGTCTGTCTAGTCTTGTCTGTCTAGTCTTGTCTGTCTAGTCTTGTCTTCTAGTCTTGTCTGTCTAGTCTTGTCTGTCTAGTCTTGTCTGTCTAGTCTTGTCTGTCTAGTCTTGTCTGTCTAGTCCTCTCTGTCTAGTCTTGTCTGTCTACCCTTGTCTGTCTAGTCTTGTCTGTCTAGTCTTGCCTTTTTAGTCTTGTCTGTCTAGTCTTGTCTGTCTAGTCTTGTCTGTCTAGTCTTGTCTGTCTATTCTTGTCTGTCTGGTCTTGTCTGTCTAGTATTGTTTGTCTAGTCTTGCCTGTCTAGTCTCGTCTGTCTAGTCTTGCCTGTCTAGTCTTGTCTGTCTGGTCTTGTCTGTCTAGTATTGTCTGTCTAGTCTTGCCTGTCTAGTCTTGCGTGTCTAGGTTTGTCTGTCTATTCTTCTCTGTCTAGCCTTGTCTATCTAGTCTTGTCTGTCTAGTCTAGCCTTGTCTATTTAGTCTTGTCTATCTAGTCTTGTCTGTCCAGTCTAGCCTTGTCTATCTAGTCTTGTCTGTCTAGTTTTTTATGCCTAGTCTTGTCTGTCTAGTCTTTTCTGTCTAGTATTGTCTGTCTAGTATTGTCTGTCTAGTCTTTTCTGTCTAGTCTTGTCTGTCTAGTCTTGCCTGTCTGGTCTTGTCTGTCTAGTCTTGTCTGTCTAGTCTCGTCTGTCTAGTCTTTTCTGTCTATTCTTGTCTGTCTGGTCTTGTCTGTCTAGTATTGTCTGTCTAGTCTTGCTTGTTTATTCTTGCGTGTCTAGGTTTGTCTGTCTATTCTTCTCTGTCTAGCCTTATCTATCTAGTCTTGCCTGTCCAGTCTAGCCTTGTCTATCTAGTCTTGTCTGTCTAGTTTTTTATGCCTAGTCTTGTCTGTCTAGTCTTGTCTGTCTAGTCTTGCATGTCTATTCTTGTCTGTCTAGTATTGTCTGTCTAGTCTTGTCTGTCTAGTCTTGTCTGTCTAGTCTTGTATGTCTAGTGTTGTTTGTCTAGTCTTGTCTGTCTAGTCTTGTCTGTCTAGTCTTGTCTGTCTAGTCTTGTCTGTCTAGTCTTGTCTGTCTAGTCTTATCTATCTAGTCTTGTCTGTCTAGTCTTGTCTGTCTAGTCTTGTCTGTCTAGTCTTAACTATCTAGTCTTGTCTGTCTAGTCTTGTCTGTGTAGTCTTGTCTGTCTAGTCTTGTCTGCCTAGTCTTGTATGTCTAGTCTTGTCTGTCTAGTCTTATCTGTCTAGTCTTGTATATCTAGTCTTGTCTGTCTAGTCTTGTCTGTCTAGTCTTGTCTGTCTAGTCTTGACTGTCTAGTCTTGACTGTCTAGTCTTGTCTGTCTAATCTTGCCTGCCTAGTCTTGAATGCCTAGTCTTGTCTGTCTAGTCCTGTCTGTCTAGTCTTGTCTGTCTAGTCTTGTCTGTCTAGTCTTGTCTGTCTAGTCTTGTCTGTCTAGTCTTGTCTGTCTAGTCTTGTCTGTCTAGTCTTGTCTGTCTAGACTTGTCTGTCTAGTCTTGTCTGTCTAGTCTTGTCTGTCTAGTCTTGTCTGTCTAGTCTTGTCTGTCTAGTCTTGTCTGTCTAGTCTTGTCTGTCTAGTCTTGTCTGTCTAGTCTAGTCTGTCTAGTCTTGTCTGTCTAGTCTTGTCTGTCTAGTCTTGTCTGTCTAGTCTTGTCTGTCTAGTCTTGTCTGTCTAGTCTTGTCTGTCTAGTCTTGTCTGTCTAGTCTTGTCTGTCAAGTCTTGTCTGTCTAGTCTTGTCTGTCTAGTCTTGTCTGTCTAGTCTTGTCTGTCTAGTCTTGTCTGTCTAGTCTTGTCTGTCTAGTCTTGTCTGTCTAGTCTTGTCTGTCTAGTCTTGTCTGTCTAGTCTTGTCTGTCTAGTCTTGTCTGTCTAGTCTTGTCTGTCTAGTCTTCTCTGTCTAGTCTTGTCTGTCTAGCCTTGTCTGTCTAGTCTTATCTATCTAGTCTTGTCTGTCTAGTCTTGTCTGTCTAGTCTTGTCTGTCTAGTCTTTTCTGTCTAGTCTTGTCTGCCTAGTCTTGTCTGTCTGATCTTGTCTGTGTAGTCTTGTCTGTCTAGTCTTGTCTGTCTAGTCTTGTCTGTCTAGTCTTGTCTGTCTAGTCTTGTCTGTCTAGTCTTGTCTGTCTAGTCTTGAGTGTCTAGTCTTGTCTGTCTAATCTTGCCTGCCTAGTCTTGCCTGCCTAGTCTTGCCTGCCTAGTCTTGTCTGTCTAGTCTTGTCTGTCTAGTCTTGTCTGTCTAGTCTTGTCTGTCTAGTCTTGTCTGTCTAGTCTTGTCTGTCTAGTCTTGTCTGTCTAGTCTTGTCTGTCTAGTCTTGTCTGTCTAGACTTGTCTGTCTAGTCTTGTCTGTCTAGTCTTGTCTGTCCAGTCTTGTCTGTCTAGTCTTGTCTGTCTAGTCTTGTCTGTCTAGTCTAGTCTGTCTAGTCTGTCTAGTCTGTCTAGTCTGTCTAGTCTGTCTAGTCTGTCTAGTCTGTCTAGTCTTGTCTGTCTAGTCTTGTCTGTCTAGTTTTGTCTGTCTAGTCTTGTCTGTCTAGTCTTGTCTGTCTAGTCTTGTCTGTCTAGTCTTGTCTGTCTAGTCTTGTCTGTCTAGTCTTGTCTGTCTAGTCTTGTCTGTCTAGTCTTGTCTGTCTAGTCTTGTCTGTCTAGTCTTGTCTGTCTAGTCTTGTCTGTCTAGTCTTGTCTGTCTAGTCTTGTCTGTCTAGTCTTGTCTGTCTAGTCTTGTCTGTCTAGTCTTGTCTGTCTAGTCTTGTCTGTCTAGTCTTGTCTGTCTAGTCTTGTCTGTCTAGTCTTGTCTGTCTAGTCTTGTCTGTCTAGTCTTGTCTGTCTAGTCTTGTCTGTCTAGTCTTGTCTGTCTAGTCTTGTCTGTCTAGTCTTGTCTGTCTAGTCTTGTCTGTCTAGTCTTGTCTGTCTAGTCTTGTCTGTCTAGTCTTGTCTGTCTAGTCTTGTCTGTCTAGTCTTGTCTGTCTAGTCTTGTCTGTCTAGTCTTGTCTGTCTAGTCTTGTCTGTCTAGTCTTGTCTGTCTAGTCTTGTCTGTCTAGTCTTGTCTGTCTAGTCTTGTCTGTCTAGTCTTGTCTGTCTAGTCTTGTCTGTCTAGTCTTGTCTGTCTAGTCTTGTCTGTCTAGTCTTGTCTGTCTAGTCTTGTCTGTCTAGTCTTGTCTGTCTAGTCTTGTCTGTCTAGTCTTGTCTGTCTAGTCTTGTCTGTCTAGTCTTGTCTGTCTAGTCTTGTCTGTCTAGTCTTGTCTGTCTAGTCTTGTCTGTCTAGTCTTGTCTGTCTAGTCTTGTCTGTCTAGTCTTGTCTGTCTAGTCTTGTCTGTCTAGTCTTGTCTGTCTAGTCTTGTCTGTCTAGTCTTGTCTGTCTAGTCTTGTCTGTCTAGTCTTGTCTGTCTAGTCTTGTCTGTCTAGTCTTGTCTGTCTAGTCTTGTCTGTCTAGTCTTGTCTGTCTAGTCTTGTCTGTCTAGTCTTGTCTGTCTAGTCTTGTCTGTCTAGTCTTGTCTGTCTAGTCTTGTCTGTCTAGTCTTGTCTGTCTAGTCTTGTCTGTCTAGTCTTGTCTGTCTAGTCTTGTCTGTCTAGTCTTGTCTGTCTAGTCTTGTCTGTCTAGTCTTGTCTGTCTAGTCTTGTCTGTCTAGTCTTGTCTGTCTAGTCTTGTCTGTCTAGTCTTGTCTGTCTAGTCTTGTCTGTCTAGTCTTGTCTGTCTAGTCTTGTCTGTCTAGTCTTGTCTGTCTAGTCTTGTCTGTCTAGTCTTGTCTGTCTAGTCTTGTCTGTCTAGTCTTGTCTGTCTAGTCTTGTCTGTCTAGTCTTGTCTGTCTAGTCTTGTCTGTCTAGTCTTGTCTGTCTAGTCTTGTCTGTCTAGTCTTGTCTGTCTAGTCTTGTCTGTCTAGTCTTGTCTGTCTAGTCTTGTCTGTCTAGTCTTGTCTGTCTAGTCTTGTCTGTCTAGTCTTGTCTGTCTAGTCTTGTCTGTCTAGTCTTGTCTGTCTAGTCTTGTCTGTCTAGTCTTGTCTGTCTAGTCTTGTCTGTCTAGTCTTGTCTGTCTAGTCTTGTCTGTCTAGTCTTGTCTGTCTAGTCTTGTCTGTCTAGTCTTGTCTGTCTAGTCTTGTCTGTCTAGTCTTGTCTGTCTAGTCTTGTCTGTCTAGTCTTGTCTGTCTAGTCTTGTCTGTCTAGTCTTGTCTGTCTAGTCTTGTGTGTCTAGTCTTGTCTGTCTAGTCTTGTCTGTCTAGTCTTGTCTGTCTAGTCTTGTCTGTCTAGTCTTGTCTATCTAGTCTTGTCTGTCTAGTTTTTTATCCCTAGTCTTGTCTGTCTAGTCTTGTCTGTCTAGTCTTGCATGTCTATTCTTGTCTGTCTAGTATTGTCTGTCTAGTCTTGTCTGTCTAGTCTTGTCTGTCTAGTCTTGTCTGTCTAGTCTTGTCTGTCTAGTCTTATCTATCTAGTCTTGTCTGTCTAGTCTTGTCTGTCTAGTATTGTCTGTCTAGTCTTGTCTGCCTAGTCTTGTCGGTCTAGTATTGTCTGTGTAGTCTTGTTTGTCTAGTCTTGTCTGCCTAGTCTTGTCTGTCTAGTCTTGTCTGTCTAGTCTTGTCTGTCTAGTCTTGTCTGTCTAGTCTTGTCTGTGTAGTCTTGTCTGTCTAGTCTTGTCTGCCTAGTCTTGTATGTCTAGTCTTGTCTGTCTAGTCTTGTCTGTCTAGTCTTGTATGTCTAGTATTGTTTGTCTAGTCTTGTCTGTCTAGTCTTGTCTGTCTAGTCTTGGCTGTCTAGTCTTGTCTGTTTAGTCTTGTCTGTCTAGTCTTGTCTGTCTAGTCTTGTCTGTCTAGTCTTGTCTGTCTAGTCTTATCTATCTAGTCTTGTCTGTCTAGTCTTGTCTGTCTAGTCTTGTCTGTCTAGTCTTGTCTGTCTAGTCTTGTCTGCCTAGTCTTGTCTGTCTAGTCTTGTCTGTGTAGTCTTGTCTGTCTAGTCTTGTCTGTCTAGTCTTGTCTGTCTAGTCTTGTCTGTCTAGTCTTGACTGTCTAGTCTTGTCTGTCTAATCTTGCCTGCCTAGTCTTGCCTGCCTAATCCTGTCTGTCTAGTCTTGTCTGTCTAGTCTTGTCTGTCTAGTCTTGTCTGTCTAGTCTTGTCTGTCTAGTCTTGTCTGTCTAGTCTTGTCTAGTCTTGTCTGTCTAGTCTTGTCTGTCTAGACTTGTCTGTCTAGTCTTGTCTGTCTAGTCTTGTCTGTCTAGTCTTGTCTGTCTAGTCTTGTCTGTCTAGTCTTGTCTGTCTAGTCTAGTCTGTCTAGTCTTGTCTGTCTTGTCTGTCTTGTCTTGTCTGTCTAGTCTTGTCTGTCTAGTCTTGTCTGTCTAGTCTTGTCTGTCTAGTCTTGTCTGTCTAGTCTTGTCTGTCTAGTCTTGTCTGTCTAGTCTTGTCTGTCTAGTCTTGTCTGTCTAGTCTTGTCTGTCTAGTCTTGTCTGTCTAGTCTTGTCTGTCTAGTCTTGTCTGTCTAGTCTTGTCTGTCTAGTCTTGTCTGTCTAGTCTTGTCTGTCTAGTCTTGTCTGTCTAGTCTTGTCTTTCTAGTCTTGTCTGTCTAGTCTTGTCTGTCTAGTCTTGTCTGTCTAGTCTTGTCTGTCTAGTCTTGTCTGTCTAGTCTTCTCTGTCTAGTCTTGTCTGTCTAGTCTTGTCTGTCTAGTCTGGTCTCTCTAGTCTTCTTTGTCTAGTCTTGTCTGTCTAGCCTTGTCTGTCTAGTCTTGTCTGTCTAGTCTTGTCTGTCTAGTCTTGCCTTTTTAGTCTTGTCTGTCTAGTCTTGTCTGTCTAGTCTTGTCTGTCTATAGTCTTGTCTGTCTATTCTTGTCTGTCTGGTCTTGTCTGTCTAGTATTGCTTGTCTAGTCTTGCCTGTCTAGTCTCGTCTGTCTAGTCTTGCCTGTCTAGTCTTGCCTGTCTAGTCTTGTCTGTCTAGTCTTGTCTGTCTAGTCTTGTCTGTCTAGTCTTGTCTGTCTAGTCTTGTCTATCTAGTCTTGTCTGTCTAGTTTTTTATGCCTAGTCTTGTCTGTCTAGTCTTGTCTGTCTAGTCTTGCATGTCTATTCTTGTCTGTCTAGTATTGTCTGTCTAGTCTTGTCTGTCTAGTCTTGTCTGTCTAGTCTTGTCTGTCTAGTCTTGTCTGTCTAGTCTTGTCTGTCTAGTCTTATCTATCTAGTCTTGTCTGTCTAGTCTTGTCTGTCTAGTATTGTCTGTCTAGTCTTGTCTGCCTAGTCTTGTCGGTCTAGTATTGTCTGTGTAGTCTTGTTTGTCTAGTCTTGTCTGCCTAGTCTTGTCTGTCTAGTCTTGTCTGTCTAGTCTTGTCTGTCTAGTCTTGTCTGTCTAGTCTTGTCTGTGTAGTCTTGTCTGTCTAGTCTTGTCTGCCTAGTCTTGTATGTCTAGTCTTGTCTGTCTAGTCTTGTCTGTCTAGTCTTGTATGTCTAGTATTGTTTGTCTAGTCTTGTCTGTCTAGTCTTGTCTGTCTAGTCTTGGCTGTCTAGTCTTGTCTGTTTGGTCTTGTCTGTCTAGTCTTGTCTGTCTAGTCTTGTCTGTCTAGTCTTGTCTGTCTAGTCTTATCTATCTAGTCTTGTCTGTCTAGTCTTGTCTGTCTAGTCTTGTCTGTCTAGTCTTGTCTGTCTAGTTTTGTCTGCCTAGTCTTGTCTGTCTAGTCTTGTCTGTGTAGTCTTGTCTGTCTAGTCTTGTCTGTCTAGTCTTGTCTGTCTAGTCTTGTCTGTCTAGTCTTGTCTGTCTAGTCTTGTCTGTCTAATCTTGCCTGCCTAGTCTTGCCTGCCTAGTCCTGTCTGTCTAGTCTTGTCTGTCTAGTCTTGTCTGTCTAGTCTTGTCTGTCTAGTCTTGTCTGTCTAGTCTTGTCTAGTCTTGTCTGTCTAGTCTTGTCTGTCTAGTCTTGTCTGTGTAGTCTTGTCTGTCTAGTCTTGTCTGTCTAGTCTTGTCTGTCTAGTCTTGTCTGTCTAGTCTTGTCTGTCTAGTCTTGTCTGTTTAGTCTTGTCTGTCTAGTCTTGTCTGTCTAGTCTTGTCTTTCTAGTCTTGTCTGTCTAGTCTTGTCTGTCTAGTCTTGTCTGTCTAGTCTTGTCTGTCTAGTCTTGTCTGTCTAGTCTTGTCTGTCTAGTCTTGTCTGTCTAGTCTTCTCTGTCTAGTCTTGTCTGTCTAGCCTTGTCTGTCTAGTCTTGTCTGTCTAGTCTTGTCTGTCTAGTCTTGCCTTTTTAGTCTTGTCTGTCTAGTCTTGTCTGTCTAGTCTTGTCTGTCTAGTCTTGTCTGTCTATTCTTGTCTGTCTGGTCTTGTCTGTCTAGTATTGTTTGTCTAGTCTTGCCTGTCTAGTCTCGTCTGTCTAGTCTTGCCTGTCTAGTCTTGTCTGTCTGGTCTTGTCTGTCTAGTATTGTCTGTCTAGTCTTGCCTGTCTAGTCTTGCGTGTCTAGGTTTGTCTGTCTATTCTTCTCTGTCTAGCCTTGTCTATCTAGTCTTGTCTGTCTAGTCTAGCCTTGTCTATCTAGTCTTGTCTATCTAGTCTTGTCTGTCTAGTCTTGTCTGTCTAGTCTTGTCTGTCTAGTATTGTCCGTCTAGTATTGTCTGTCTAGTCTTTTCTGTCTAGTTTTTGTCTGTCTAGTCTTGTCTGTCTGGTCTTGTCTGTCTAGTCTTGTCTGTCTAGTCTCGTCTGTCTAGTCTTGTCTGTCTATTCTTGTCTGTCTGGTCTTGTCTGTCTAGTATTGTCTGTCTAGTCTTGCTTGTTTATTTTTGCGTGTCTAGGTTTGTCTGTCTATTCTTCTCTGTCTAGCCTTATCTATCTAGTCTTGCCTGTCCAGTCTAGCCTTGTCTATCTAGTCTTGTCTGTCTAGTTTTTTATGCCTAGTCTTGTCTGTCTAGTCTTGTCTGTCTAGTCTTGCATGTCTATTCTTGTCTGTCTAGTATTGTCTGTCTAGTCTTGTCTGTCTAGTCTTGTCTGTCTAGTCTTGTATGTCTAGTATTGTTTGTCTAGTCTTGTCTGTCTAGTCTTGTCTGTCTAGTCTTATCTATCTAGTCTTGTCTGTCTAGTCTTGTCTGTCTAGTATTGTCTGTCTAGTCTTGTCTGCCTAGTCTGTGTTGTCGGTCTAGTATTGTCTGTGTAGTCTTGTTTGTCTAGTCTTGTCTGCCTAGTCTTGTCTGTCTAGTCTTGTCTGTCTAGTCTTGTCTGTCTAGTCTTGTCTGTCTAGTCTTGTCTGTGTAGTCTTGTCTGTCTAGTCTTGTCTGCCTAGTCTTGTATGTCTAGTCTTGTCTGTCTAGTCTTGTCTGTCTAGTCTTGTATGTCTAGTATTGTTTGTCTAGTCTTGTCTGTCTAGTCTTGTCTGTCTAGTCTTGGCTGTCTAGTCTTGTCTGTTTGGTCTTGTCTGTCTAGTCTTGTCTGTCTAGTCTTGTCTGTCTAGTCTTGTCTGTCTAGTCTTATCTATCTAGTCTTGTCTGTCTAGTCTTGTCTGTCTAGTCTTGTCTGTCTAGTCTTGTCTGTCTAGTTTTGTCTGCCTAGTCTTGTCTGTCTAGTCTTGTCTGTGTAGTCTTGTCTGTCTAGTCTTGTCTGTCTAGTCTTGTCTGTCTAGTCTTGTCTGTCTAGTCTTGACTGTCTAGTCTTGTCTGTCTAATCTTGCCTGCCTAGTCTTGCCTGCCTAGTCCTGTCTGTCTAGTCTTGTCTGTCTAGTCTTGTCTGTCTAGTCTTGTCTGTCTAGTCTAGTCTGTCTAGTCTTGTCTGTCTTGTCTTGTCTGTCTAGTCTTGTCTGTCTAGTCTTGTCTGTCTAGTCTTGTCTGTCTAGTCTTGTCTGTCTAGTCTTGTCTGTCTAGTCTTGTCTGTCTAGTCTTGTATGTCTAGTATTGTTTGTCTAGTCTTGTCTGTCTAGTCTTGTCTGTCTAGTCTTGGCTGTCTAGTCTTGTCTGTTTGGTCTTGTCTGTCTAGTCTTGTCTGTCTAGTCTTGTCTGTCTAGTCTTGTCTGTCTAGTCTTATCTATCTAGTCTTGTCTGTCTAGTCTTGTCTGTCTAGTCTTGTCTGTCTAGTCTTGTCTGTCTAGTTTTGTCTGCCTAGTCTTGTCTGTCTAGTCTTGTCTGTGTAGTCTTGTCTGTCTAGTCTTGTCTGTCTAGTCTTGTCTGTCTAGTCTTGTCTGTCTAGTCTTGACTGTCTAGTCTTGTCTGTCTAATCTTGCCTGCCTAGTCTTGCCTGCCTAGTCCTGTCTGTCTAGTCTTGTCTGTCTAGTCTTGTCTGTCTAGTCTTGTCTGTCTAGTCTTGTCTGTCTAGTCTTGTCTGTCTAGTCTTGTCTGTCTAGTCTTGTCTAGTCTTGTCTGTCTAGTCTTGTCTGTCTAGACTTGTCTGTCTAGCCTTGTCTGTCTAGTCTTGTCTGTCTAGTCTTGTCTGTCTAGTCTTGTCTGTCTAGTCTTGTCTGTCTAGTCTAGTCTGTCTAGTCTTGTCTGTCTTGTCTTGTCTGTCTAGTCTTGTCTGTCTAGTCTTGTCTGTCTAGTCTTGTCTGTCTAGTCTTGTCTGTCTAGTCTTGTCTGTCTAGTCTTGTCTGTCTAGTCTTGTCTGTCTAGTCTTGTCTGTCTAGTCTTGTCTGTCTAGTCTTGTCTGTCTAGTCTTGTCTGTCTAGTCTTGTCTTTCTAGTCTTGTCTGTCTAGTCTTGTCTGTCTAGTCTTGTCTGTCTAGTCTTGTCTGTCTAGTCTTGTCTGTCTAGTCTTGTCTGTCTAGTCTTTTCTGTCTAGTCTTGTCTGTCTAGCCTTGTCTGTCTAGTCTTGTCTGTCTAGTCTTGTCTGTCTAGTCTTGCCTTTTTAGTCTTGTCTGTCTAGTCTTGTCTGTCTAGTCTTGTCTGTCTAGTCTTGTCTGTCTATTCTTGTCTGTCTGGTCTTGTCTGTCTAGTATTGTTTGTCTAGTCTTGCCTGTCTAGTCTCGTCTGTCTAGTCTTGCCTGTCTAGTCTTGTCTGTCTGGTCTTGTCTGTCTAGTATTGTCTGTCTAGTCTTGTATGTCTAGTATTGTTTGTCTAGTCTTGTCTGTCTAGTCTTGTCTGTCTAGTCTTGGCTGTCTAGTCTTGTCTGTTTGGTCTTGTCTGTCTAGTCTTGTCTGTCTAGTCTTGTCTGTCTAGTATTGTTTGTCTAGTCTTGTCTGTCTAGTCTTGTCTGTCTAGTCTTGGCTGTCTAGTCTTGTCTGTTTGGTCTTGTCTGTCTAGTCTTGTCTGTCTAGTCTTGTCTGCCTAGTCTTGTCGGTCTAGTATTGTCTGTGTAGTCTTGTTTGTCTAGTCTTGTCTGCCTAGTCTTGTCTGTCTAGTCTTGTCTGTCTAGTCTTGTCTGTCTAGTCTTGTCTGTCTAGTCTTGTCTGTGTAGTCTTGTCTGTCTAGTCTTGTCTGCCTAGTCTTGTATGTCTAGTCTTGTCTGTCTAGTCTTGTCTGTCTAGTCTTGTATGTCTAGTATTGTTTGTCTAGTCTTGTCTGTCTAGTCTTGTCTGTCTAGTCTTGTCTGTCTAGTCTTATCTATCTAGTCTTGTCTGTCTAGTCTTGTCTGTCTAGTCTTGTCTGTCTAGTCTTGTCTGTCTAGTTTTGTCTGCCTAGTCTTGTCTGTCTAGTCTTGTCTGTGTAGTCTTGTCTGTCTAGTCTTGTCTGTCTAGTCTTGTCTGTCTAGTCTTGTCTGTCTAGTCTTGACTGTCTAGTCTTGTCTGTCTAATCTTGCCTGCCTAGTCTTGCCTGCCTAGTCCTGTCTGTCTAGTCTTGTCTGTCTAGTCTTGTCTGTCTAGTCTTGTCTGTCTAGTCTTGTCTGTCTAGTCTTGTCTAGACTTGTCTGTCTAGCCTTGTCTGTCTAGTCTTGTCTGTCTAGTCTAGTCTGTCTAGTCTTGTCTGTCTTGTCTTGTCTGTCTAGTCTTGTCTGTCTAGTCTTGTCTGTCTAGTCTTGTCTGTCTAGTCTTGTCTGTCTAGTCTTGTCTGTCTAGTCTTGTCTGTCTAGTCTTGTCTGTCTAGTCTTGTCTGTCTAGTCTTGTCTGTCTAGTCTTGTCTGTCTAGTCTTGTCTGTCTAGTCTTGTCTTTCTAGTCTTGTCTGTCTAGTCTTGTCTGTCTAGTCTTGTCTGTCTAGTCTTGTCTGTCTAGTCTTGTCTGTCTAGTCTTGTCTGTCTAGTCTTCTCTGTCTAGTCTTGTCTGTCTAGCCTTGTCTGTCTAGTCTTGTCTGTCTAGTCTTGTCTGTCTAGTCTTGCCTTTTTAGTCTTGTCTGTCTAGTCTTGTCTGTCTAGTCTTGTCTGTCTAGTCTTGTCTGTCTATTCTTGTCTGTCTGGTCTTGTCTGTCTAGTATTGTTTGTCTAGTCTTGCCTGTCTAGTCTCGTCTGTCTAGTCTTGCCTGTCTAGTCTTGTCTGTCTGGTCTTGTCTGTCTAGTATTGTCTGTCTAGTCTTGTATGTCTAGTATTGTTTGTCTAGTCTTGTCTGTCTAGTCTTGTCTGTCTAGTCTTGGCTGTCTAGTCTTGTCTGTTTGGTCTTGTCTGTCTAGTCTTGTCTGTCTAGTCTTGTCTGTCTAGTCTTGTCTGTCTAGTCTTATCTATCTAGTCTTGTCTGTCTAGTCTTGTCTGTCTAGTCTTGTCTGTCTAGTCTTGTCTGTCTAGTTTTGTCTGCCTAGTCTTGTCTGTCTAGTCTTGTCTGTGTAGTCTTGTCTGTCTAGTCTTGTCTGTCTAGTCTTGTCTGTCTAGTCTTGTCTGTCTAGTCTTGACTGTCTAGTCTTGTCTGTCTAATCTTGCCTGCCTAGTCTTGCCTGCCTAGTCCTGTCTGTCTAGTCTTGTCTGTCTAGTCTTGTCTGTCTAGTCTTGTCTGTCTAGTCTTGTCTGTCTAGTCTTGTCTAGTCTTGTCTGTCTAGTCTTGTCTGTCTAGACTTGTCTGTCTAGCCTTGTCTGTCTAGTCTTGTCTGTCTAGTCTTGTCTGTCTAGTCTTGTCTGTCTAGTCTTGTCTGTCTAGTCTAGTCTGTCTAGTCTTGTCTGTCTTGTCTTGTCTGTCTAGTCTTGTCTGTCTAGTCTTGTCTGTCTAGTCTTGTCTGTCTAGTCTTGTCTGTCTAGTCTTGTCTGTCTAGTCTTGTCTGTCTAGTCTTGTCTGTCTAGTCTTGTCTGTCTAGTCTTGTCTGTCTAGTCTTGTCTGTCTAGTCTTGTCTGTCTAGTCTTGTCTTTCTAGTCTTGTCTGTCTAGTCTTGTCTGTCTAGTCTTGTCTGTCTAGTCTTGTCTGTCTAGTCTTGTCTGTCTAGTCTTGTCTGTCTAGTCTTCTCTGTCTAGTCTTGTCTGTCTAGCCTTGTCTGTCTAGTCTTGTCTGTCTAGTCTTGTCTGTCTAGTCTTGCCTTTTTAGTCTTGTCTGTCTAGTCTTGTCTGTCTAGTCTTGTCTGTCTAGTCTTGTCTGTCTATTCTTGTCTGTCTGGTCTTGTCTGTCTAGTATTGTTTGTCTAGTCTTGCCTGTCTAGTCTCGTCTGTCTAGTCTTGTCTGTCTAGTCTTGTCTGTCTGGTCTTGTCTGTCTAGTATTGTCTGTCTAGTCTTGCCTGTCTAGTCTTGCGTGTCTAGGTTTGTCTGTCTATTCTTCTCTGTCTAGCCTTGTCTATCTAGTCTTGTCTGTCTAGTCTAGCCTTGTCTATCTAGTCTTGTCTATCTAGTCTTGTCTGTCTAGTCTTGTCTGTCTAGTCTTGTCTGTCTAGTATTGTCTGTCTAGTATTGTCTGTCTAGTCTTTTCTGTCTAGTTTTTGTCTGTCTAGTCTTGTCTGTCTGGTCTTGTCTGTCTAGTCTTGTCTGTCTAGTCTCGTCTGTCTAGTCTTGTCTGTCTATTCTTGTCTGTCTGGTCTTGTCTGTCTAGTATTGTCTGTCTAGTCTTGCTTGTTTATTTTTGCGTGTCTAGGTTTGTCTGTCTATTCTTCTCTGTCTAGCCTTATCTATCTAGTCTTGCCTGTCCAGTCTAGCCTTGTCTATCTAGTCTTGTCTGTCTAGTTTTTTATGCCTAGTCTTGTCTGTCTAGTCTTGTCTGTCTAGTCTTGCATTTCTATTCTTGTCTGTCTAGTATTGTCTGTCTAGTCTTGTCTGTCTAGTCTTGTCTGTCTAGTCTTGTATGTCTAGTATTGTTTGTCTAGTCTTGTCTGTCTAGTCTTGTCTGTCTAGTCTTGTCTGTCTAGTCTTGTCTGTCTAGTCTTGTCTGTCTAGTCTTGTCTGTCTAGTCTTGTCTGTCTAGTCTTATCTATCTAGTCTTGTCTGTCTAGCCTTGTCTGTCTAGTCTTGTCTGTCTAGTCTTGTCTGCCTAGTCTTGTCTGTCTAGTCTTGTCTGTGTAGTCTTGTCTGTCTAGTCTTGTCTGCCTAGTCTTGTATGTCTAGTCTTGTCTGTCTAGTCTTGTCTGTCTAGTCTTGAATATCTAGTCTTGTCTGTCTAGTCTTGTCTGTCTAGTCTTGTCTGTCTAGTCTTGTCTGTCTAGTCTTGTCTGTCTAGTCTTGTCTGTCTAGTCATGTCTGTCTAGTCTTGTATGTCTAGTATTGTTTGTCTAGTCTTGTCTGTCTAGTCTTGTCTGTCTAGTCTTGTCTCTCTAGTCTTGTCTGTCTAGTCTAGTCTGTCTAGTCTTGTCTGTCTAGTCTTGTCTGTCTAGTCTTGTCTGTCTAGTCTTGTCTGTCTAGCCTTGTCTGTCTAGTCTTGTCTGTCTAGTTTTGCCTGTCTAGTCTTGCCTTTTTAGTCTTGTCTGTCTAGTCTTGTCTGTCTAGTCTTGTTTGTCTAGTCTTGTCTGTCTAGTCTTGTCTGTCAAGTCTTGTCTGTCTATTCTTGTCTGTCTGGTCTTGTCTGTATAGTATTGTTTGTCTAGTCTTGCCTGTCTAGTCTCGTCTGTCTAGTCTTGCCTGTCTAGTCTTACCTGTCTAGTCTTGTCTGTCTAGTCATGTCTGTCTAGTCTTGTCTATCTAGACTTGTCTGTCTAGTCTTGTCTATCTAGTCTTGTCTGTCTAGTTTTTTATGCCTAGTCTTGTCTGTCTAGTCTTGTCTGTCTAGTCTTGCCTGTCTATTCTTGTCTTTCTAGTATTGTCTGTCTAGTCTTGTCTGTCTAGTCTTGTCTGTCTAGTCTTGTATGTCTAGTATTGTTTGTCTAGTCTTGTCTGTCTAGTCTTGTCTGTCGAGTCTTGGCTGTCTAGTCTTGTCTGTCTAGTCTTGTCTCTCTAGTCTTGTCTGTCTAGTCTTGTCTGTCTAGTCTTATCTATTTAGTCTTATCTGTCTAGTCTTGTCTGTCTAGTCTTGTCTGCCTAGTCTTGTCTGTCTAGTCTTGTCTGTGTAGTCTTGTCTGTCTAGTCTTGTCTGCCTAGTCATGTATGTCTAGTCTTGTCTGTTTAGTCTTGTCTGTCTAGTCTTGTCTGTCTAGTCTTGTCTGTCTAGTCTTGTCTGTCTAGTCTTGTCTGTGTAGTCTTGTGTATCTTGTCTTGTCTGCCTAGTCTTGTATGTCTAGTCTTGTATGTCTAGTATTGTTTGCCTAGTCTTGTCTGTCTAGTCTTGTCTGTCTAGTCTTGGCTGTCTAGTCTTGTCTGTCTAGTCTTGTCTGTCTAGTCTTGTCTTTCTAGTCTTGTCTGTCTAGTCTTATCTATCTAGTCTTGTCTGTCTAGTCTTGTCTGTCTAGTCTTGTCTGTCTAGTCTTGTCTGCCTAGTCTTGTCTGTCTAGTCTTGTCTGTGTAGTCTTGTCTGTGTAGTCTTGTCTGTCTAGTCTTGTCTGTCTAGTCTTGTCTGTCTAGTCTTGTCTGTCTAGTCTTGACTTTCTAGTCTTGTCTGTCTAATCTTGCCTGCCTAGTCTTGCCTGCCTAGTCTTGTCTGTCTAGTCTTGTATGTCTAGTATTGTTTGCCTAGTCTTGTCTGTCTAGTCTTGTCTGTCTAGTCTTGGCTGTCTAGTCTTGTCTGTCTAGTCTTGTCTGTCTAGTCTTGTCTTTCTAGTCTTGTCTGTCTAGTCTTATCTATCTAGTCTTGTCTGTCTAGTCTTGTCTGTCTAGTCTTGTCTGTCTAGTCTTGTCTGTCTAGTCTTGTCTGTCTAGTCTTGTCTGTCTACTCTTGTCTGTCTAGTCTTGTCTCTCTAGTCTTCTCTGTCTAGTCTTGTCTGTCTAGTCTTGTCTGTCTAGTCTTGTCTGTCTAGTGTTGTCTGTCTAGTCTTGTCTGTCTAGTCTTGTCTGTCTAGTCTTGTCTGTCTAGTCTTGTCTGTCTAGTCTTGTCTGTCTAGTCTTGTCTGTCTAGTCTTGTCTGTCTAGTCTTGTCTGTCTAGTCTTGTCTGTCTAGTCTTGTCTGTCTAGTCTTGTCTGTCTAGTCTTGTCTGTCTAGTCTTGTCTGTCTAGTCTTGTCTGTCTAGTCTTGTCTGTCTAGTCTTGTCTGTCTAGTCTTGTCTGTCTAGTCTTGTCTGTCTAGTCTTGTCTGTCTAGTCTTGTCTGTCTAGTCTTGTCTGTCTAGTCTTGTCTGTCTAGTCTTGTCTGTCTAGTCTTGTCTGTCTAGTCTTGTCTGTCTAGTCTTGTCTGTCTAGTCTTGTCTGTCTAGTCTTGTCTGTCTAGTCTTGTCTGTCTAGTCTTGTCTGTCTAGTCTTGTCTGTCTAGTCTTGTCTGTCTAGTCTTGTCTGTCTAGTCTTGTCTGTCTAGTCTTGTCTGTCTAGTCTTGTCTGTCTAGTCTTGTCTGTCTAGTCTTGTCTGTCTAGTCTTGTCTGTCTAGTCTTGTCTGTCTAGTCTTGTCTGTCTAGTCTTGTCTGTCTAGTCTTGTCTGTCTAGTCTTGTCTGTCTAGTCTTGTCTGTCTAGTCTTGTCTGTCTAGTCTTGTCTGTCTAGTCTTGTCTGTCTAGTCTTGTCTGTCTAGTCTTGTCTGTCTAGTCTTGTCTGTCTAGTCTTGTCTGTCTAGTCTTGTCTGTCTAGTCTTGTCTGTCTAGTCTTGTCTGTCTAGTCTTGTCTGTCTAGTCTTGTCTGTCTAGTCTTGTCTGTCTAGTCTTGTCTGTCTAGTCTTGTCTGTCTAGTCTTGTCTGTCTAGTCTTGTCTGTCTAGTCTTGTCTGTCTAGTCTTGTCTGTCTAGTCTTGTCTGTCTAGTCTTGTCTGTCTAGTCTTGTCTGTCTAGTCTTGTCTGTCTAGTCTTGTCTGTCTAGTCTTGTCTGTCTAGTCTTGTCTGTCTAGTCTTGTCTGTCTAGTCTTGTCTGTCTAGTCTTGTCTGTCTAGTCTTGTCTGTCTAGTCTTGTCTGTCTAGTCTTGTCTGTCTAGTCTTGTCTGTCTAGTCTTGTCTGTCTAGTCTTGTCTGTCTAGTCTTGTCTGTCTAGTCTTGTCTGTCTAGTCTTGTCTGTCTAGTCTTGTCTGTCTAGTCTTGTCTGTCTAGTCTTGTCTGTCTAGTCTTGTCTGTCTAGTCTTGTCTGTCTAGTCTTGTCTGTCTAGTCTTGTCTGTCTAGTCTTGTCTGTCTAGTCTTGTCTGTCTAGTCTTGTCTGTCTAGTCTTGTCTGTCTAGTCTTGTCTGTCTAGTCTTGTCTGTCTAGTCTTGTCTGTCTAGTCTTGTCTGTCTAGTCTTGTCTGTCTAGTCTTGTCTGTCTAGTCTTGTCTGTCTAGTCTTGTCTGTCTAGTCTTGTCTGTCTAGTCTTGTCTGTCTAGTCTTGTCTGTCTAGTCTTGTCTGTCTAGTCTTGTCTGTCTAGTCTTGTCTGTCTAGTCTTGTCTGTCTAGTCTTGTCTGTCTAGTCTTGTCTGTCTAGTCTTGTCTGTCTAGTCTTGTCTGTCTAGTCTTGTCTGTCTAGTCTTGTCTGTCTAGTCTTGTCTGTCTAGTCTTGTCTGTCTAGTCTTGTCTGTCTAGTCTTGTCTGTCTAGTCTTGTCTGTCTAGTCTTGTCTGTCTAGTCTTGTCTGTCTAGTCTTGTCTGTCTAGTCTTGTCTGTCTAGTCTTGTCTGTCTAGTCTTGTCTGTCTAGTCTTGTCTGTCTAGTCTTGTCTGTCTAGTCTTGTCTGTCTAGTCTTGTCTGTCTAGTCTTGTCTGTCTAGTCTTGTCTGTCTAGTCTTGTCTGTCTAGTCTTGTCTGTCTAGTCTTGTCTGTCTAGTCTTGTCTGTCTAGTCTTGTCTGTCTAGTCTTGTCTGTCTAGTCTTGTCTGTCTAGTCTTGTCTGTCTAGTCTTGTCTGTCTAGTCTTGTCTGTCTAGTCTTGTCTGTCTAGTCTTGTCTGTCTAGTCTTGTCTGTCTAGTCTTGTCTGTCTAGTCTTGTCTGTCTAGTCTTGTCTGTCTAGTCTTGTCTGTCTAGTCTTGTCTGTCTAGTCTTGTCTGTCTAGTCTTGTCTGTCTAGTCTTGTCTGTCTAGTCTTGTCTGTCTAGTCTTGTCTGTCTAGTCTTGTCTGTCTAGTCTTGTCTGTCTAGTCTTGTCTGTCTAGTCTTGTCTGTCTAGTCTTGTCTGTCTAGTCTTGTCTGTCTAGTCTTGTCTGTCTAGTCTTGTCTGTCTAGTCTTGTCTGTCTAGTCTTGTCTGTCTAGTCTTGTCTGTCTAGTCTTGTCTGTCTAGTCTTGTCTGTCTAGTCTTGTCTGTCTAGTCTTGTCTGTCTAGTCTTGTCTGTCTAGTCTTGTCTGTCTAGTCTTGTCTGTCTAGTCTTGTCTGTCTAGTCTTGTCTGTCTAGTCTTGTCTGTCTAGTCTTGTCTGTCTAGTCTTGTCTGTCTAGTCTTGTCTGTCTAGTCTTGTCTGTCTAGTCTTGTCTGTCTAGTCTTGTCTGTCTAGTCTTGTCTGTCTAGTCTTGTCTGTCTAGTCTTGTCTGTCTAGTCTTGTCTGTCTAGTCTTGTCTGTCTAGTCTTGTCTGTCTAGTCTTGTCTGTCTAGTCTTGTCTGTCTAGTCTTGTCTGTCTAGTCTTGTCTGTCTAGTCTTGTCTGTCTAGTCTTGTCTGTCTAGTCTTGTCTGTCTAGTCTTGTCTGTCTAGTCTTGTCTGTAGTCTTGTCTGTCTAGTCTTGTCTGTCTAGTCTTGTCTGTCTAGTCTTGTCTGTCTAGTCTTGTCTGTCTAGTCTTGTCTGTCTAGTCTTGTCTGTCTAGTCTTGTCTGTCTAGTCTTGTCTGTCTAGTCTTGTCTGTCTAGTCTTGTCTGTCTAGTCTTGTCTGTCTAGTCTTGTCTGTCTAGTCTTGTCTGTCTAGTCTTGTCTGTCTAGTCTTGTCTGTCTAGTCTTGTCTGTCTAGTCTTGTCTGTCTAGTCTTGTCTGTCTAGTCTTGTCTGTCTAGTCTTGTCTGTCTAGTCTTGTCTGTCTAGTCTTGTCTGTCTAGTCTTGTCTGTCTAGTCTTGTCTGTCTAGTCTTGTCTGTCTAGTCTTGTCTGTCTAGTCTTGTCTGTCTAGTCTTGTCTGTCTAGTCTTGTCTGTCTAGTCTTGTCTGTCTAGTCTTGTCTGTCTAGTCTTGTCTGTCTAGTCTTGTCTGTCTAGTCTTGTCTGTCTAGTCTTGTCTGTCTAGTCTTGTCTGTCTAGTCTTGTCTGTCTAGTCTTGTCTGTCTAGTCTTGTCTGTCTAGTCTTGTCTGTCTAGTCTTGTCTGTCTAGTCTTGTCTGTCTAGTCTTGTCTGTCTAGTCTTGTCTGTCTAGTCTTGTCTGTCTAGTCTTGTCTGTCTAGTCTTGTCTGTCTAGTCTTGTCTGTCTAGTCTTGTCTGTCTAGTCTTGTCTGTCTAGTCTTGTCTGTCTAGTCTTGTCTGTCTAGTCTTGTCTGTCTAGTCTTGTCTGTCTAGTCTTGTCTGTCTAGTCTTGTCTGTCTAGTCTTGTCTGTCTAGTCTTGTCTGTCTAGTCTTGTCTGTCTAGTCTTGTCTGTCTAGTCTTGTCTGTCTAGTCTTGTCTGTCTAGTCTTGTCTGTCTAGTCTTGTCTGTCTAGTCTTGTCTGTCTAGTCTTGTCTGTCTAGTCTTGTCTGTCTAGTCTTGTCTGTCTAGTCTTGTCTGTCTAGTCTTGTCTGTCTAGTCTTGTCTGTCTAGTCTTGTCTGTCTAGTCTTGTCTGTCTAGTCTTGTCTGTCTAGTCTTGTCTGTCTAGTCTTGTCTGTCTAGTCTTGTCTGTCTAGTCTTGTCTGTCTAGTCTTGTCTGTCTAGTCTTGTCTGTCTAGTCTTGTCTGTCTAGTCTTGTCTGTCTAGTCTTGTCTGTCTAGTCTTGTCTGTCTAGTCTTGTCTGTCTAGTCTTGTCTGTCTAGTCTTGTCTGTCTAGTCTTGTCTGTCTAGTCTTGTCTGTCTAGTCTTGTCTGTCTAGTCTTGTCTGTCTAGTCTTGTCTGTCTAGTCTTGTCTGTCTAGTCTTGTCTGTCTAGTCTTGTCTGTCTAGTCTTGTCTGTCTAGTCTTGTCTGTCTAGTCTTGTCTGTCTAGTCTTGTCTGTCTAGTCTTGTCTGTCTAGTCTTGTCTGTCTAGTCTTGTCTGTCTAGTCTTGTCTGTCTAGTCTTGTCTGTCTAGTCTTGTCTGTCTAGTCTTGTCTGTCTAGTCTTGTCTGTCTAGTCTTGTCTGTCTAGTCTTGTCTGTCTAGTCTTGTCTGTCTAGTCTTGTCTGTCTAGTCTTGTCTGTCTAGTCTTGTCTGTCTAGTCTTGTCTGTCTAGTCTTGTCTGTCTAGTCTTGTCTGTCTAGTCTTGTCTGTCTAGTCTTGTCTGTCTAGTCTTGTCTGTCTAGTCTTGTCTGTCTAGTCTTGTCTGTCTAGTCTTGTCTGTCTAGTCTTGTCTGTCTAGTCTTGTCTGTCTAGTCTTGTCTGTCTAGTCTTGTCTGTCTAGTCTTGTCTGTCTAGTCTTGTCTGTCTAGTCTTGTCTGTCTAGTCTTGTCTGTCTAGTCTTGTCTGTCTAGTCTTGTCTGTCTAGTCTTGTCTGTCTAGTCTTGTCTGTCTAGTCTTGTCTGTCTAGTCTTGTCTGTCTAGTCTTGTCTGTCTAGTCTTGTCTGTCTAGTCTTGTCTGTCTAGTCTTGTCTGTCTAGTCTTGTCTGTCTAGTCTTGTCTGTCTAGTCTTGTCTGTCTAGTCTTGTCTGTCTAGTCTTGTCTGTCTAGTCTTGTCTGTCTAGTCTTGTCCTGTCTAGTCTTGTCTGTCTAGTCTTGTCTGTCTAGTCTTGTCTGTCTAGTCTTGTCTGTCTAGTCTTGTCTGTCTAGTCTTGTCTGTCTAGTCTTGTCTGTCTAGTCTTGTCTGTCTAGTCTTGTCTGTCTAGTCTTGTCTGTCTAGTCTTGTCTGTCTAGTCTCGTCTGTCTAGTCTTGTCTGTCTAGTCTTGTCTGTCTAGTCTTGTCTGTCTAGTCTTGTCTGTCTAGTCTTGTCTGTCTAGTCTTGTCTGTCTAGTCTTGTCTGTCTAGTCTTGTCTGTCTAGTCTTGTCTGTCTAGTCTTGTCTGTCTAGTCTTGTCTGTCTAGTCTTCTCTGTCTAGTCTTGTCTGTCTAGTCTTGTCTGTCTAGTCTTGGCTGTCTAGTCTTGTCTGTCTAGTCTTGTCTGTCTAGTCTTGTCTGCCTAGTCTTGTCTGTCTAGTCTTGTCTGTCTAGTCTTGTCTGTCTAGTCTTGTCTGTCTAGTCTTGTCTGTCTAGTCTTGTCTGTCTAGTCAATTTATTTCAATTTCAATTTATTTCATTTATAAGCTACAACGTATAACAATTACATTTAGAAAGAAAACAAATTGTGAACATATGTAAGCTAAATGAACTATGAGTTAGCCTTTAAATTCCAGTAGGCTTAACTCCCAGGTAATATTTCTTTATGGAGTATGGGTAAATTAGTACATCTCTCTCAAACTTATGGCGATTTAGGATCTCAGTATCACTACCTTCATCACCTCGATGATACATTATATGAACTCAGTGTCAAGTCCTTTTTAAATTGAAGATTCCTCATACGACATAGTCTTGTCTGTCTAGTCTCGTCTGTCTAGTCTTGTCTGTCTAGTCTTGTCTGTCTAGTCTTGTCTGCCTAGTCTTGTCTGTCTAGTCTTGTCTGTCTAGTCTTGTCTGTCTAGTCTTGTCTGTCTAGTCTTGTCTGTCTAGTCTTGTCTGTCTAGTCTTGTCTGTCTAGTCTTGTCTGTCTAGTCTTGTCTGTCTAGTCTTGTCTGTCTAGTCTTGTCTGTCTAGTCTTGTCTGTCTAGTCTTGTCTGTCTAGTCTTGTCTGTCTAGTCTTGTCTGTCTAGTCTTGTCTGTCTAGTCTTGTCTGTCTAGTCTTGTCTGTCTAGTCTTGTCTGTCTAGTCTTGTCTGTCTATTCTTGTCTGTCTGGTCTTGTCTGTCTAGTATTGTTTGTCTAGTCTTGCCTGTCTAGTCTCGTCTGTCTAGTCTTGCCTGTCTAGTCTTGTCTGTCTGGTCTTGTCTGTCTAGTATTGTCTGTCTAGTCTTGCCTGTCTAGTCTTGCGTGTCTAGGTTTGTCTGTCTATTCTTCTCGGTCTAGCCTTGTCTATCTAGTCTTGTCTGTCTAGTCTAGCCTTGTCTATCTAGTCTTGTCTATCTAGTCTTGTCTGTCTAGTCTTGTCTGTCTAGTCTTGTCTGTCTAGTATTGTCTGTCTAGTATTGTCTGTCTAGTCTTTTCTGTCTAGTCTTGTCTGTCTAGTCTTGTCTGTCTGGTCTTGTCTGTCTAGTCTTGTCTGTCTAGTCTTGTCTGTCTAGTCTTGTCTGTCTAGTCTTGTCTGTCTGGTCTTGTCTGTCTAGTATTGTCTGTCTAGTCTTGCTTGTTTATTCTTGCGTGTCTAGGTTTGTCTGTCTATTCTTCTCTGTCTAGCCTTATCTATCTAGTCTTGCCTGTCCAGTCTAGCCTTGTCTATCTAGTCTTGTCTGTCTAGTTTTTTATGCCTAGTCTTGTCTGTCTAGTCTTGTCTGTCTAGTCTTGTCTGTCTAGTCTTGTCTGTCTAGTCTTGTCTGTCTAGTCTTGCATGTCAATTCTTGTCTGTCTAGTATTGTCTGTCTAGTCTTGTCTGTCTAGTCTTGTCTGTCTATTCTTGTCTGTCTAGTATTGTCTGTCTAGTCTTGTCTGTCTAGTCTTGTCTGTCTAGTCTTGTATGTCCAGTATTGTTTGTCTAGTCTTGTCTGTCTAGTCTTGTCTGTCTAGTCTTGGCTGTCTAGTCTTGTCTGTCTAGTCTTGTCTGTCTAGTCTTGTCTGTCTAGTCTTGTCTGTCTAGTCTTATCTATCTAGTCTTGTCTGTCTAGTCTTGTCTGTCTAGTCTTGTCTGTCTAGTCTTGTCTGCCTAGTCTTGTCTGTCTAGTCTTGTCTGTGTAGTCTTGTCTGTCTAGTCTTGTCTGCCTAGTCTTGTCTGTCTAGTCTTGTCTGTCTAGTCTGTCTAGTCTTGTCTGTCTAGTCTTGTCTGTGTAGTCTTGTCTGCCTAGTCTTGTCTGCCTAGTCTTGTATGTCTAGTCTTGTCTGTCTAGTCTTGTCTGTCTAGTCTTGTCTGTCTAGTCTTGTATGTCTAGTATTGTTTGTCTAGTCTTGTCTGTCTAGTCTTGTCTGTCTAGTCTTGTCTGTCTAGTCTTGTCTGTCTAGTCTTGTCTGTCTAGTCTTGTCTGTCTAGTCTTGTCTGTCTAGTCTTGTCTGTCTAGTCTTGTCTGTCTAATCTTAACTATCTAGCCTTGTCTGTCTAGTCTTGTCTGTCTAGTCTTGTCTGTCTAGTCTTGTCTGCCTAGTCTTGTCTGTCTAGTCTTGTCGGTGTAGTCTTGTCTGTCTAGTCTTGTCTGTCTAGTCTTGTCTGTCTAGTCTTGTCTGTCTAGTCTTGTCTGTCTAGTCTTGTCTGTCTAATCTTGCCTGCCTAGTCTTGCCTGCCTAGTCTTGTCTGTATAGTCTTGTCTGTCTAGTCTTGTCTGTCTAGTCTTGTCTGTCTAGTCTTGTCTGTCTAGTCTTGTCTGTCTAGTCTTGTCTGTCTAGTCTTGTCTGTCTAGACTTGTCTGTCTAGTCTTGTCTGTCTAGTCTTGTCTGTCTAGTCTTGTCTGTCTAGTCTTGTCTGTCTAGTCTTGTCTGTCTAGTCTTGTCTGTCTAGTCTAGTCTGTCTAGTCTTGTCTGTCTAGTCTTGTCGGTCTAGTCTTGTCTGTCTAGTCTTGTCTGTCTAGTCTTGTCTGTCTAGTCTTGTCTGTCTAGTATTGTCTGTCTAGTCTTGTCTGTCTAGTCTTGTCTGTCTAGTCTTGTCTGTCTAGTCTTCTCTGTCTAGTCTTGTCTGTCTAGCCTTGTCTGTCTAGTCTTGTCTGTCTAGTCTTGTCTGTCTAGTTTTGCCTTTTTAGTCTTGTCTGTCTAGTCTTGTCTGTCTAGTCTTGTCTGTCTAGTCTTGTCTGTCTAGTCTTGTCTGTCTAGTCTTGTCTGTCTAGTCTTGTCTGTCTAGTCTTGTCTGTCTAGTCTTGTCTGTCTAGTCTTGTCTGTCTAGTCTTGTCTGTCTAGTCTTGTCTGTCTAGTCTTGTCTGTCTAGTCTTGTCTGTCTAGTCTTGTCTGTCTAGTCTTGTCTGTCTAGTCTTGTCTGTCTATTCTTGTCTGTCTGGTCTTGTCTGTCTAGTATTGTTTGTCTAGTCTTGCCTGTCTAGTCTCGTCTGTCTAGTCTTGCCTGTCTAGTCTTGTCTGTCTAGTCTTGTCTGTCTAGTCTTGTCTGTCTAGTCTTGTCTGTCTAGTCTTGTCTGTCTAGTCTTGTCTATCTAGTCTTGTCTGTCTAGTTTTTTATGCCTAGTCTTGTCTGTCTAGTCTTGTCTGTCTAGTCTTGCATGTCTATTCTTGTCTGTCTAGTATTGTCTGTCTAGTCTTGTCTGTCTAGTCTTGTCTGTCTAGTCTTGTCTGTCTAGTCTTGTATGTCTAGTATTATTTGTCTAGTCTTGTCTGTCTAGTCTTGTCTGTCTAGTCTTGGCTGTCTAGTCTTGTCTGTCTAGTCTTGTCTCTCTAGTCTTGTCTGTCTAGTCTTGTCTGTCTAGTCTTATCTATTTAGTCTTGTCTGTCTAGTCTGGTCTGTCTAGTCTTGTCTGCCTAGTCTTCTCTGTCTAGTCTTGTCTGTGTAGTCTTGCCTGTCTAGTCTTGTCTGTCTAGTCTTGTCTGTCTAGTCTTGTCTGTCTAGTCTTGTCTGTCTAGTCTTGTCTGTCTAGTCTTGTCTGTCTAGTCTTGTCTGTCTAGTCTTGTCTGTGTAGTCTTGTGTGTCTAGTCTTGTCTGCCTAGTCTTGTATGTCTAGTCTTGTCTGTCTAGTCTTGTCTGTCTAGTCTTGTATGTCTAGTATTGTTTGTCTAGTCTTGTCTGTCTAGTCTTGTCTGTCTAGTCTTGGCTGTCTAGTCTTGTCTGTCTAGTCTTGTCTGTCTAGTCTTGTCTGTCTAGTCTTGTCTGTCTAGTCTTGTCTGTCTAGTCTTGTCTGTCTAGTCTTGTCTGTCTAGTCTTGTCTGTCTAGTCTTGTCTGTCTAGTCTTGTCTGTCTAGTCTTGTCTGTCTAGTCTTGTCTGTCTAGTCTTGTCTGTCTAGTCTTGTCTGTCTAGTCTTGTCTGTCTAGTCTTGTCTGTCTAGTCTTGTCTGTCTAGTCTTGTCTGTCTAGTCTTGTCTGTCTAGTCTTGTCTGTCTAGTCTTGTCTGTCTAGTCTTGTCTGTCTAGTCTTGTCTGTCTAGTCTTGTCTGTCTAGTCTTGTCTGTCTAGTCTTGTCTGTCTAGTCTTGTCTGTCTAGTCTTGTCTGTCTAGTCTTGTCTGTCTAGTCTTGTCTGTCTAGTCTTGTCTGTCTAGTCTTGTCTGTCTAGTCTTGTCTGTCTAGTCTTGTCTGTCTAGTCTTGTCTGTCTAGTCTTGTCTGTCTAGTCTTGTCTGTCTAGTCTTGTCTGTCTAGTCTTGTCTGTCTAGTCTTGTCTGTCTAGTCTTGTCTGTCTAGTCTTGTCTGTCTAGTCTTGTCTGTCTAGTCTTGTCTGTCTAGTCTTGTCTGTCTAGTCTTGTCTGTCTAGTCTTGTCTGTCTAGTCTTGTCTGTCTAGTCTTGTCTGTCTAGTCTTGTCTGTCTAGTCTTGTCTGTCTAGTCTTGTCTGTCTAGTCTTGTCTGTCTAGTCTTGTCTGTCTAGTCTTGTCTGTCTAGTCTTGTCTGTCTAGTCTTGTCTGTCTAGTCTTGTCTGTCTAGTCTTGTCTGTCTAGTCTTGTCTGTCTAGTCTTGTCTGTCTAGTCTTGTCTGTCTAGTCTTGTCTGTCTAGTCTTGTCTGTCTAGTCTTGTCTGTCTAGTCTTGTCTGTCTAGTCTTGTCTGTCTAGTCTTGTCTGTCTAGTCTTGTCTGTCTAGTCTTGTCTGTCTATTCTTGTCTGTCTGGTCTTGTCTGTCTAGTATTGTTTGTCTAGTCTTGCCTGTCTAGTCTCGTCTGTCTAGTCTTGCCTGTCTAGTCTTGTCTGTCTAGTCTTGTCTGTCTAGTCTTGTCTGTCTAGTCTTGTCTGTCTAGTCTTGTCTGTCTAGTCTTGTCTATCTAGTCTTGTCTGTCTAGTTTTTTATGCCTAGTCTTGTCTGTCTAGTCTTGTCTGTCTAGTCTTGCATGTCTATTCTTGTCTGTCTAGTATTGTCTGTCTAGTCTTGTCTGTCTAGTCTTGTCTGTCTAGTCTTGTCTGTCTAGTCTTGTATGTCTAGTATTATTTGTCTAGTCTTGTCTGTCTAGTCTTGTCTGTCTAGTCTTGGCTGTCTAGTCTTGTCTGTCTAGTCTTGTCTCTCTAGTCTTGTCTGTCTAGTCTTGTCTGTCTAGTCTTATCTATTTAGTCTTGTCTGTCTAGTCTGGTCTGTCTAGTCTTGTCTGCCTAGTCTTCTCTGTCTAGTCTTGTCTGTGTAGTCTTGTCTGTCTAGTCTTGTCTGTCTAGTCTTGTCTGTCTAGTCTTGTCTGTCTAGTCTTGTCTGTCTAGTCTTGTCTGTCTAGTCTTGTCTGTCTAGTCTTGTCTGTCTAGTCTTGTCTGTGTAGTCTTGTGTGTCTAGTCTTGTCTGCCTAGTCTTGTATGTCTAGTCTTGTCTGTCTAGTCTTGTCTGTCTAGTCTTGTATGTCTAGTATTGTTTGTCTAGTCTTGTCTGTCTAGTCTTGTCTGTCTAGTCTTGGCTGTCTAGTCTTGTCTGTCTAGTCTTGTCTGTCTAGTCTTGTCTGTCTAGTCTTGTCTGTCTAGTCTTGTCTGTCTAGTCTTGTCTGTCTAGTCTTGTCTGTCTAGTCTTGTCTGTCTAGTCTTGTCTGTCTAGTCTTGTCTGTCTAGTCTTGTCTGTCTAGTCTTGTCTGTCTAGTCTTGTCTGTCTAGTCTTGTCTGTCTAGTCTTGTCTGTCTAGTCTTGTCTGTCTAGTCTTGTCTGTCTAGTCTTGTCTGTCTAGTCTTGTCTGTCTAGTCTTGTCTGTCTAGTCTTGTCTGTCTAGTCTTGTCTGTCTAGTCTTGTCTGTCTAGTCTTGTCTGTCTAGTCTTGTCTGTCTAGTCTTGTCTGTCTAGTCTTGTCTGTCTAGTCTTGTCTGTCTAGTCTTGTCTGTCTAGTCTTGTCTGTCTAGTCTTGTCTGTCTAGTCTTGTCTGTCTAGTCTTGTCTGTCTAGTCTTGTCTGTCTAGTCTTGTCTGTCTAGTCTTGTCTGTCTAGTCTTGTCTGTCTAGTCTTGTCTGTCTAGTCTTGTCTGTCTAGTCTTGTCTGTCTAGTCTTGTCTGTCTAGTCTTGTCTGTCTAGTCTTGTCTGTCTAGTCTTGTCTGTCTAGTCTTGTCTGTCTAGTCTTGTCTGTCTAGTCTTGTCTGTCTAGTCTTGTCTGTCTAGTCTTGTCTGTCTAGTCTTGTCTGTCTAGTCTTGTCTGTCTAGTCTTGTCTGTCTAGTCTTGTCTGTCTAGTCTTGTCTGTCTAGTCTTGTCTGTCTAGTCTTGTCTGTCTAGTCTTGTCTGTCTAGTCTTGTCTGTCTAGTCTTGTCTGTCTAGTCTTGTCTGTCTAGTCTTGTCTGTCTAGTCTTGTCTGTCTAGTCTTGTCTGTCTAGTCTTGTCTGTCTAGTCTTGTCTGTCTAGTCTTGTCTGTCTAGTCTTGTCTGTCTAGTCTTGTCTGTCTAGTCTTGTCTGTCTAGTCTTGTCTGTCTAGTCTTGTCTGTCTAGTCTTGTCTGTCTAGTCTTGTCTGTCTAGTCTTGTCTGTCTAGTCTTGTCTGTCTAGTCTTGTCTGTCTAGTCTTGTCTGTCTAGTCTTGTCTGTCTAGTCTTGTCTGTCTAGTCTTGTCTGTCTAGTCTTGTCTGTCTAGTCTTGTCTGTCTAGTCTTGTCTGTCTAGTCTTGTCTGTCTAGTCTTGTCTGTCTAGTCTTGTCTGTCTAGTCTTGTCTGTCTAGTCTTGTCTGTCTAGTCTTGTCTGTCTAGTCTTGTCTGTCTAGTCTTGTCTGTCTAGTCTTGTCTGTCTAGTCTTGTCTGTCTAGTCTTGTCTGTCTAGTCTTGTCTGTCTAGTCTTGTCTGTCTAGTCTTGTCTGTCTAGTCTTGTCTGTCTAGTCTTGTCTGTCTAGTCTTGTCTGTCTAGTCTTGTCTGTCTAGTCTTGTCTGTCTAGTCTTGTCTGTCTAGTCTTGTCTGTCTAGTCTTGTCTGTCTAGTCTTGTCTGTCTAGTCTTGTCTGTCTAGTCTTGTCTGTCTAGTCTTGTCTGTCTAGTCTTGTCTGTCTAGTCTTGTCTGTCTAGTCTTGTCTGTCTAGTCTTGTCTGTCTAGTCTTGTCTGTCTAGTCTTGTCTGTCTAGTCTTGTCTGTCTAGTCTTGTCTGTCTAGTCTTGTCTGTCTAGTCTTGTCTGTCTAGTCTTGTCTGTCTAGTCTTGTCTGTCTAGTCTTGTCTGTCTAGTCTTGTCTGTCTAGTCTTGTCTGTCTAGTCTTGTCTGTCTAGTCTTGTCTGTCTAGTCTTGTCTGTCTAGTCTTGTCTGTCTAGTCTTGTCTGTCTAGTCTTGTCTGTCTAGTCTTGTCTGTCTAGTCTTGTCTGTCTAGTCTTGTCTGTCTAGTCTTGTCTGTCTAGTCTTGTCTGTCTAGTCTTGTCTGTCTAGTCTTGTCTGTCTAGTCTTGTCTGTCTAGTCTTGTCTGTCTAGTCTTGTCTGTCTAGTCTTGTCTGTCTAGTCTTGTCTGTCTAGTCTTGTCTGTCTAGTCTTGTCTGTCTAGTCTTGTCTGTCTAGTCTTGTCTGTCTAGTCTTGTCTGTCTAGTCTTGTCTGTCTAGTCTCGTCTGTCTAGTCTTGTCTGTCTAGTCTTGTCTGTCTAGTCTTGTCTGTCTAGTCTTGTCTGTCTAGTCTTGTCTGTCTAGTCTTGTCTGTCTAGTCTTGTCTGTCTAGTCTTGTCTGTCTAGTCTTGTCTGTCTAGTCTTGTCTGTCTAGTCTTGTCTGTCTAGTCTTCTCTGTCTAGTCTTGTCTGTCTAGTCTTGTCTGTCTAGTCTTGGCTGTCTAGTCTTGTCTGTCTAGTCTTGTCTGTCTAGTCTTGTCTGCCTAGTCTTGTCTGTCTAGTCTTGTCTGTCTAGTCTTGTCTGTCTAGTCTTGTCTGTCTAGTCTTGTCTGTCTAGTCTTGTCTGTCTAGTCAATTTATTTCAATTTCAATTTATTTCATTTATAAGCTACAACGTATAACAATTACATTTAGAAAGAAAACAAATTGTGAACATATGTAAGCTAAATGAACTATGAGTTAGCCTTTAAATTCCAGTAGGCTTAACTCCCACGTAATATTTCTTTATGGAGTATGGGTAAATTAGTACATCTCTCTCAAACTTATGGCGATTTAGGATCTCAGTATCACTACCTTCATCACCTCGATGATACATTATATGAACTCAGTGTCAAGTCCTTTTTAAATTGAAGATTCCTCATACGACATAGTCTTGTCTGTCTAGTCTCGTCTGTCTAGTCTTGTCTGTCTAGTCTTGTCTGTCTAGTCTTGTCTGCCTAGTCTTGTCTGTCTAGTCTTGTCTGTCTAGTCTTGTCTGTCTAGTCTTGTCTGTCTAGTCTTGTCTGTCTAGTCTTGTCTGTCTAGTCTTGTCTGTCTAGTCTTGTCTGTCTAGTCTTGTCTGTCTAGTCTTGTCTGTCTAGTCTTGTCTGTCTAGTCTTGTCTGTCTAGTCTTGTCTGTCTAGTCTTGTCTGTCTAGTCTTGTCTGTCTAGTCTTGTCTGTCTAGTCTTGTCTGTCTATTCTTGTCTGTCTGGTCTTGTCTGTCTAGTATTGTTTGTCTAGTCTTGCCTGTCTAGTCTCGTCTGTCTAGTCTTGCCTGTCTAGTCTTGTCTGTCTGGTCTTGTCTGTCTAGTATTGTCTGTCTAGTCTTGCCTGTCTAGTCTTGCGTGTCTAGGTTTGTCTGTCTATTCTTCTCGGTCTAGCCTTGTCTATCTAGTCTTGTCTGTCTAGTCTAGCCTTGTCTATCTAGTCTTGTCTATCTAGTCTTGTCTGTCTAGTCTTGTCTGTCTAGTCTTGTCTGTCTAGTATTGTCTGTCTAGTATTGTCTGTCTAGTCTTTTCTGTCTAGTCTTGTCTGTCTAGTCTTGTCTGTCTGGTCTTGTCTGTCTAGTCTTGTCTGTCTAGTCTCGTCTGTCTAGTCTTGTCTGTCTATTCTTGTCTGTCTGGTCTTGTCTGTCTAGTATTGTCTGTCTAGTCTTGCTTGTTTATTCTTGCGTGTCTAGGTTTGTCTGTCTATTCTTCTCTGTCTAGCCTTATCTATCTAGTCTTGCCTGTCCAGTCTAGCCTTGTCTATCTAGTCTTGTCTGTCTAGTTTTTTATGCCTAGTCTTGTCTGTCTAGTCTTGTCTGTCTAGTCTTGTCTGTCTAGTCTTGTCTGTCTAGTCTTGTCTGTCTAGTCTTGTCTGTCTAGTCTTGCATGTCAATTCTTGTCTGTCTAGTATTGTCTGTCTAGTCTTGTCTGTCTAGTCTTGTCTGTCTATTCTTGTCTGTCTAGTATTGTCTGTCTAGTCTTGTCTGTCTAGTCTTGTCTGTCTAGTCTTGTATGTCCAGTATTGTTTGTCTAGTCTTGTCTGTCTAGTCTTGTCTGTCTAGTCTTGGCTGTCTAGTCTTGTCTGTCTAGTCTTGTCTGTCTAGTCTTGTCTGTCTAGTCTTGTCTGTCTAGTCTTATCTATCTAGTCTTGTCTGTCTAGTCTTGTCTGTCTAGTCTTGTCTGTCTAGTCTTGTCTGCCTAGTCTTGTCTGTCTAGTCTTGTCTGTGTAGTCTTGTCTGTCTAGTCTTGTCTGCCTAGTCTTGTCTGTCTAGTCTTGTCTGTCTAGTCTGTCTAGTCTTGTCTGTCTAGTCTTGTCTGTGTAGTCTTGTCTGCCTAGTCTTGTCTGCCTAGTCTTGTATGTCTAGTCTTGTCTGTCTAGTCTTGTCTGTCTAGTCTTGTCTGTCTAGTCTTGTATGTCTAGTATTGTTTGTCTAGTCTTGTCTGTCTAGTCTTGTCTGTCTAGTCTTGGCTGTCTAGTCTTGTCTGTCTAGTCTTGTCTGTCTAGTCTTGTCTGTCTAGTCTTGTCTGTCTAGTCTTGTCTGTCTAGTCTTGTCTGTCTAATCTTAACTATCTAGCCTTGTCTGTCTAGTCTTGTCTGTCTAGTCTTGTCTGTCTAGTCTTGTCTGCCTAGTCTTGTCTGTCTAGTCTTGTCGGTGTAGTCTTGTCTGTCTAGTCTTGTCTGTCTAGTCTTGTCTGTCTAGTCTTGTCTGTCTAGTCTTGACTGTCTAGTCTTGTCTGTCTAATCTTGCCTGCCTAGTCTTGCCTGCCTAGTCTTGTCTGTATAGTCTTGTCTGTCTAGTCTTGTCTGTCTAGTCTTGTCTGTCTAGTCTTGTCTGTCTAGTCTTGTCTGTCTAGTCTTGTCTGTCTAGTCTTGTCTGTCTAGACTTGTCTGTCTAGTCTTGTCTGTCTAGTCTTGTCTGTCTAGTCTTGTCTGTCTAGTCTTGTCTGTCTAGTCTTGTCTGTCTAGTCTTGTCTGTCTAGTCTAGTCTGTCTAGTCTTGTCTGTCTAGTCTTGTCGGTCTAGTCTTGTCTGTCTAGTCTTGTCTGTCTAGTCTTGTCTGTCTAGTCTTGTCTGTCTAGTCTTGTCTGTCTAGTCTTGTCTGTCTAGTCTTGTCTGTCTAGTCTTGTCTGTCTAGTCTTCTCTGTCTAGTCTTGTCTGTCTAGCCTTGTCTGTCTAGTCTTGTCTGTCTAGTCTTGTCTGTCTAGTCTTGCCTTTTTAGTCTTGTCTGTCTAGTCTTGTCTGTCTAGTCTTGTCTGTCTAGTCTTGTCTGTCTAGTCTTGTCTGTCTAGTCTTGTCTGTCTAGTCTTGTCTGTCTAGTCTTGTCTGTCTAGTCTTGTCTGTCTAGTCTTGTCTGTCTAGTCTTGTCTGTCTAGTCTTGTCTGTCTAGTCTTGTCTGTCTAGTCTTGTCTGTCTAGTCTTGTCTGTCTAGTCTTGTCTGTCTAGTCTTGTCTGTCTAGTCTTGTCTGTCTAGTCTTGTCTGTCTATTCTTGTCTGTCTGGTCTTGTCTGTCTAGTATTGTTTGTCTAGTCTTGCCTGTCTAGTCTCGTCTGTCTAGTCTTGCCTGTCTAGTCTTGCCTGTCTAGTCTTGTCTGTCTAGTCTTGTCTGTCTAGTCTTGTCTGTCTAGTCTTGTCTGTCTAGTCTTGTCTGTCTAGTCTTGTCTGTCTAGTTTTTTATGCCTAGTCTTGTCTGTCTAGTCTTGTCTGTCTAGTCTTGCATGTCTATTCTTGTCTGTCTAGTATTGTCTGTCTAGTCTTGTCTGTCTAGTCTTGTCTGTCTAGTCTTGTCTGTCTAGTCTTGTATGTCTAGTATTATTTGTCTAGTCTTGTCTGTCTAGTCTTGTCTGTCTAGTCTTGGCTGTCTAGTCTTGTCTGTCTAGTCTTGTCTCTCTAGTCTTGTCTGTCTAGTCTTGTCTGTCTAGTCTTATCTATTTAGTCTTGTCTGTCTAGTCTGGTCTGTCTAGTCTTGTCTGCCTAGTCTTCTCTGTCTAGTCTTGTCTGTGTAGTCTTGCCTGTCTAGTCTTGTCTGCCTAGTCTTGTCTGTCTAGTCTTGTCTGTCTAGTCTTGTCTGTCTAGTCTTGTCTGTCTAGTCTTGTCTGTCTAGTCTTGTCTGTCTAGTCTTGTCTGTGTAGTCTTGTGTGTCTAGTCTTGTCTGCCTAGTCTTGTATGTCTAGTCTTGTCTGTCTAGTCTTGTCTGTCTAGTCTTGTATGTCTAGTATTGTTTGTCTAGTCTTGTCTGTCTAGTCTTGTCTGTCTAGTCTTGGCTGTCTAGTCTTGTCTGTCTAGTCTTGTCTGTCTAGTCTTGTCTTTCTAGTCTTGTCTGTCTAGTCTTATCTATCTAGTCTTGTCTGTCTAGTCTTGTCTGTCTAGTCTTGTCTGTCTAGTCTTGTCTGCCTAGTCTTGTCTGTCTAGTCTTGTCTGTGTAGTCTTGTCTGGGTAGTCTTGTCTGTCTAGTCTTGTCTGTCTAGTCTTGTCTGTCTAGTCTTGTCTGTCTGTCTTGACTGTCTAGTCTTGTCTGTCTAATCTTGCCTGCCTAGTCTTGCCTGCCTAGTCTTGTCTGTCTAGTCTTGTCTGTCTAGTCTTGTCTGTCTAGTCTTGTCTGTCTAGTCTTGTCTGTCTAGTCTTGTCTGTCTAGTCTTGTCTGTCTAGTCTTGTCTGTCTAGTCTTGTCTATCTAGTCTTGTCTGTCTAGTTTTTTATGCCTAGTCTTGTCTGTCTAGTCTTGTCTGTCTAGTCTTGCATGTCTATTCTTGTCTGTCTAGTATTGTCTGTCTAGTCTTGTCTGTCTAGTCTTGTCTGTCTAGTCTTGTATGTCTAGTATTGTTTGTCTAGTCTTGTCTGTCTAGTCTTGTCTGTCTAGTCTTGGCTGTCTAGTCTTGTCTGTCTAGTCTTGTCTCTCTAGTCTTGTCTGTCTAGTCTTGTCTGTCTAGTCTTATATATTTAGTCTTGTCTGTCTAGTCTGGTCTGTCTAGTCTTGTCTGCCTAGTCTTCTCTGTCTAGTCTTGTCTGTGTCGTCTTGTCTGTCTAGTCTTGTCTGCCTAGTCTTGTCTGTCTAGTCTTGTCTGTGTAGTCTTGTGTGTCAAGTCTTGTCTGCCTAGTCTTGTATGTCTAGTCTTGTCTGTCTAGTCTTGTCTGTCTAGTCTTGTATGTCTAGTATTGTTTGTCTAGTCTTGTCTGTCTAGTCTTGTCTGTCTAGTCTTGGCTGTCTAGTCTTGTCTGTCTAGTCTTGTCTGTCCAGTCTTGTCTTTCTAGTCTTGTCTGTCTAGTCTTATCTATCTAGTCTTGTCTGTCTAGTCTTGTCTGTCTAGTCTTGTCTGTCTAGTCTTGTCTGCCTAGTCTTGTCTGTCTAGTCTTGTCTGTGTAGTCTTGTCTGTGTAGTCTTGTCTGTCTAGTCTTGTCTGTCTAGTATTGTCTGTCTAGTCTTGCTTGTTTATTCTTGCGTGTCTAGGTTTGTCTGTCTATTCTTCTCTGTCTAGCCTTATCTATCTAGTCTTGCCTGTCCAGTCTAGCCTTGTCTATCTAGTCTTGTCTGTCTAGTTTTTTATGCCTAGTCTTGTCTGTCTAGTCTTGTCTGTCTAGTCTTGTCTGTCTAGTCTTGTCTGTCTAGTCTTGTCTGTCTAGTCTTGCATGTCAATTCTTGTCTGTCTAGTATTGTCTGTCTAGTCTTGTCTGTCTAGTCTTGTCTGTCTAGTCTTGTATGTCTAGTATTGTTTGTCTAGTCTTGTCTGTCTAGTCTTGTCTGTCTAGTCTTGTCTTTCTAGTCTTGTCTGTCTAGTCTTGTCTGACTAGTCTTGTCTGCCTAGTCTTATCTATCTAGTCTTGTCTGTCTAGTCTTGTCTGTCTAGTCTTGTCTGTCTAGTCTTGTCTGCCTAGTCTTGTCTGTCTAGTCTTGTCTGTCTAGTCTTGCCTGTCTAGTCTTGTCTGTCAAGTCTTGTCTGTCTAGTCTTGTCTGTCTAGCCTTGTCTGTCTAGTCTTGTCTATCTAGTCTTGTCTGTCTAGTTTTTTATGCCTAGTCTAGTCTGTCTAGTCTTGTCTGTCTAGTCTTGCATGTCTATTCTTGTCTGTCTAGTATTGTCTGTCTAGTCTTGTCTGTCTAGTCTTGTCTGTCTAGTCTTGTATGTCCAGTATTGTTTGTCTAGTCTTGTCTGTCTAGTCTTGTCTGTCTAGTCTTGGCTGTCTAGTCTTGTCTGTCTAGTCTTGTCTGTCTAGTCTTGTCTGTCTAGTCTTGTCTGTCTAGTCTTATCTATCTAGTCTTGTCTGTCTAGTCTTGTCTGTCTAGTCTTGTCTGTCTAGTCTTGTCTGCCTAGTCTTGTCTGTCTAGTCTTGTCTGTGTAGTCTTGTCTGTCTAGTCTTGTCTGCCTAGTCTTGTCTGTCTAGTCTTGTCTGTCTAGTCTGTCTAGTCTTGTCTGTCTAGTCTTGTCTGTGTAGTCTTGTCTGCCTAGTCTTGTCTGCCTAGTCTTGTATGTCTAGTCTTGTCTGTCTAGTCTTGTCTGTCTAGTCTTGTATGTCTAGTATTGTTTGTCTAGTCTTGTCTGTCTAGTCTTGTCTGTCTAGTCTTGGCTGTCTAGTCTTGTCTGTCTAGTCTTGTCTGTCTAGTCTTGTCTGTCTAGTCTTGTCTGTCTAGTCTTGTCTGTCTAGTCTTGTCTGTCTAGTCTTGTCTGTCTAATCTTAACTATCTAGCCTTGTCTGTCTAGTCTTGTCTGTCTAGTCTTGTCTGCCTAGTCTTGTCTGTCTAGTCCTGTCGGTGTAGTCTTGTCTGTCTAGTCTTGTCTGTCTAGTCTTGTCTGTCTAGTCTTGTCTGTCTAGTCTTGACTGTCTAGTCTTGTCTGTCTAATCTTGCCTGCCTAGTCTTGCCTGCCTAGTCTTGTCTGTATAGTCTTGTCTGTCTAGTCTTGTCTGTCTAGTCTTGTCTGTCTAGTCTTGTCTGTCTAGTCTTGTCTGTCTAGTCTTGTCTGTCTAGTCTTGTCTGTCTAGTCTTGTCTGTCTAGTCTTGTCTGTCTAGTCTTGTCTGTCTAGTCTTGTCTGTCTAGTCTTGTCTGTCTAGTCTTGTCTGTCTAGTCTTGTCTGTCTAGTCTAGTCTGTCTAGTCTTGTCTGTCTAGTCTTGTCGGTCTAGTCTTGTCTGTCTAGTCTTGTCTGTCTAGTCTTGTCTGTCTAGTCTTGTCTGTCTAGTATTGTCTGTCTAGTCTTGTCTGTCTAGTCTTGTCTGTCTAGTCTTGTCTGTCTAGTCTTCTCTGTCTAGTCTTGTCTGTCTAGCCTTGTCTGTCTAGTCTTGTCTGTCTAGTCTTGTCTGTCTAGTTTTGCCTTTTTAGTCTTGTCTGTCTAGTCTTGTCTGTCTAGTCTTGTCTGTCTAGTCTTGTCTGTCTAGTCTTGTCTGTCTAGTCTTGTCTGTCTAGTCTTGTCTGTTTAGTCTTGTCTGTCTAGTCTTGTCTGTCTAGTCTTGTCTGTCTAGTCTTGTCTGTCTATTCTTGTCTGTCTGGTCTTGTCTGTCTAGTATTGTTTGTCTAGTCTTGCCTGTCTAGTCTCGTCTGTCTAGTCTTGCCTGTCTAGTCTTGCCTGTCTAGTCTTGTCTGTCTAGTCTTGTCTGTCTAGTCTTGTCTGTCTAGTCTTGTCTGTCTAGTCTTGTCTGTCTAGTCTTGTCTATCTAGTCTTGTCTGTCTAGTTTTTTATGCCTAGTCTTGTCTGTCTAGTCTTGTCTGTCTAGTCTTGCATGTCTAGTCTTGCATGTCTATTCTTGTCTGTCTAGTATTGTCTGTCTAGTCTTGTCTGTCTAGTCTTGTCTGTCTAGTCTTGTCTGTCTAGTCTTGTATGTCTAGTATTATTTGTCTAGTCTTGTCTGTCTAGTCTTGTCTGTCTAGTCTTGGCTGTCTAGTCTTGTCTGTCTAGTCTTGTCTCTCTAGTCTTGTCTGTCTAGTCTTGTCTGTCTAGTCTTATCTATTTAGTCTTGTCTGTCTAGTCTGGTCTGTCTAGTCTTGTCTGCCTAGTCTTCTCTGTCTAGTCTTGTCTGTGTAGTCTTGTCTGTCTAGTCTTGTCTGCCTAGTCTTGTCTGTCTAGTCTTGTCTGTCTAGTCTTGTCTGTCTAGTCTTGTCTGTCTAGTCTTGTCTGTCTAGTCTTGTCTGTCTAGTCTTGTCTGTGTAGTCTTGTGTGTCTAGTCTTGTCTGCCTAGTCTTGTATGTCTAGTCTTGTCTGTCTAGTCTTGTCTGTCTAGTCTTGTATGTCTAGTATTGTTTGTCTAGTCTTGTCTGTCTAGTCTTGTCTGTCTAGTCTTGGCTGTCTAGTCTTGTCTGTCTAGTCTTGTCTGTCTAGTCTTGTCTTTCTAGTCTTGTCTGTCTAGTCTTATCTATCTAGTCTTGTCTGTCTAGTCTTGTCTGTCTAGTCTTGTCTGTCTAGTCTTGTCTGCCTAGTCTTGTCTGTCTAGTCTTGTCTGTGTAGTCTTGTCTGTGTAGTCTTGTCTGTCTAGTCTTGTCTGTCTAGTCTTGTCTGTCTAGTCTTGTCTGTCTGTCTTGACTGTCTAGTCTTGTCTGTCTAATCTTGCCTGCCTAGTCTTGCCTGCCTAGTCTTGTCTGTCTAGTCTTGTCTGTCTAGTCTTGTCTGTCTAGTCTTGTCTGTCTAGTCTTGTCTGTCTAGTCTTGTCTGTCTAGTCTTGTCTGTCTAGACTTGCCTGTCTAGTCTCGTCTGTCTAGTCTTGCCTGTCTAGTCTTGCCTGTCTAGTCTTGTCTGTCTAGTCTTGTCTGTCTAGTCTTGTCTGTCTAGTCTTGTCTGTCTAGTCTTGTCTATCTAGTCTTGTCTGTCTAGTTTTTTATGCCTAGTCTTGTCTGTCTAGTCTTGTCTGTCTATGCTTGCATGTCTATTCTTGTCTGTCTAGTATTGTCTGTCTAGTCTTGTCTGTCTAGTCTTGTCTGTCTAGTCTTGTCTGTCTAGTCTTGTCTGTCTAGTCTTGTCTGTCTAGTCTTATCTATCAAGTCTTGTCTGTCTAGTCTTGTCTGTCTAGTCTTGTCTGTCTAGTCTTGTCTGCCTAGTCTTGTCTGTCTAGTCTTGTCTGTGTAGTCTTGTCTGTCTAGACTTGTCTGCCTAGTCTTGTATGTCTAGTCTTGTCTGTCTAGTCTTGTCTGTCTAGTCTTGTATATCTAGTCTTTTCTGTCTAGTTTTGTCTGACTAGTCTTGTCTGTCTAGTCTTGTCTGTCTAGTCTTGTCTGTCTAGTCTTGCCTGTCTAGTCTCGTCTGTCTAGTCTCGTCTGTCTAGTCTTGTCTGTCTAGTCTTGTCTGTCTAGTCATGTCTGTCTAGTCTTGTCTGTCTAGTCTTGTGTGTCTAGTCTCGTCTGTCTAGTCTTGCCTGTCTAGCGCTGTCTGCCTGGTCTTGTCTGTCTAGTATTGTTTGTCTAGTCTTGCCTGTCTAGTCTCGTCTGTCTAGTCTTGTCTGTCTAGTCTTGTCTGTCTGGTCTTGTCTGTCTAGTATTGTCTGTCTAGTCTTGCCTGTCTAGTCTTGCGTGTCTAGGTTTGTCTGTCTATTCTTCTCTGTCTAGCCTTGTCTATCTAGTCTTGTCTGTCTAGTCTAGCCTTGTCTATCTAGTCTTGTCTGTCTAGTCATGTCTGTCTAGTCTTGTCTGTCTAGTCTTGTCTGCCTAGTCTTGTCTGTCTAGTCTTGTATGTCTAGTCTTGTATGTCTAGTCTTGCCTGTCTAGTCTTGTCTGTCTAGTCTTGTCTGTATAGTCTTTTCTGTCTAGTCTTGTCTGTCTACTCCTGTCTGTCTAGTCTTGTATGTCTAGTCTTGTCTGTCTAGTCTTGTCTGTCTAGTCTTGTCTGTCTAGTCTTGTCTGTCTAGTCTTGTCTGTCTAGTCTTGTCTGTCTAGTCTTGTCTGTCTAGTCTTGTCTGTCTAGTCTTGTCTGTCTAGTCTTGTCTGTCTAGTCTTGTCTGTCTAGTCTTGTCTGTCTAGTCTTGTCTGTCTAGTCTTGTCTGTCTAGTCTTGTCAGTCTAGTCTTGTCTGTCTAGTCTTGTCTGTCTAGTCTTGTCTGTCTAGTCATGTCTGTCTAGTCTTGTCTGTCTAGTCTTGTGTGTCTAGTCTCGTCTGTCTAGTCTTGCCTGTCTAGCGCTGTCTGCCTGGTCTTGTCTGTCTAGTATTGTTTGTCTAGTCTTGCCTGTCTAGTCTCGTCTGTCTAGTCTTGTCTGTCTAGTCTTGTCTGTCTGGTCTTGTCTGTCTAGTATTGTCTGTCTAGTCTTGCCTGTCTAGTCTTGCGTGTCTAGGTTTGTCTGTCTATTCTTCTCTGTCTAGCCTTGTCTATCTAGTCTTGTCTGTCTAGTCTAGCCTTGTCTATCTAGTCTTGTCTGTCTAGTCATGTCTGTCTAGTCTTGTCTGTCTAGTCTTGTCTGCCTAGTCTTGTTTGTCTAGTCTTGTATGTCTAGTCTTGTATGTCTAGTCTTGCCTGTCTAGTCTTGTCAGTCTAGTCTTGTCTGTATAGTCTTTTCTGTCTAGTCTTGTCTGTCTACTCCTGTCTGTCTAGTCTTGTATGTCTAGTCTTGTCTGTCTAGTCTTGTCTGTCTAGTCTTGTCTGTCTAGTCTTGTCTGTCTAGTCTTGTCTGTCTAGTCTTGTCTGTCTAGTCTTGTCTGTCTAGCCTTGTCTGTCTAGTCTTGTCTGTCTAGTCTTGTCTGTCTAGTCTTGTCTGTCTAGTCTTGTCTGTCTAGTCTTGTCTGTCTAGTCTTGTCTGTCTAGTCTTGTCTGTCTAGTCTTGTCTGTCTAGTATTGTCTGTCTAGTCTGGTCTATCTTTTCTTGTCTGTCTAGTCTTGTCTGTCTAGTCTTGTCTGTCTAGTCTTGTCTGTCTAGTCTTGTCTGTCTAGTCTTGTCTGTCTAGTCTTGTCTGTCTAGTCTTGTCTGTCTAGTCTTGTCTGTCTAGTCTTGTCTGTCTAGTCTTGTCTGTCTAGTCTTGTCTGTCTAGTCTTGTCTGTCTAGTCTTGTCTGTCTAGTCTTGTCTGTCTAGTCTTGTCTGTCTAGTCTTGTCTGTCTAGTCTTGTCTGTCTAGTCTTGTCTGTCTAGTCTTGTCTGTCTAGTCTTGTCTGTCTAGTCTTGTCTGTCTAGTCTTGTCTGTCTAGTCTTGTCTGTCTAGTCTTGTCTGTCTAGTCTTGTCTGTCTAGTCTTGTCTGTCTAGTCTTGTCTGTCTAGTCTTGTCTGTCTAGTCTTGTCTGTCTAGTCTTGTCTGTCTAGTCTTGTCTGTCTAGTCTTGTCTGTCTAGTCTTGTCTGTCTAGTCTTGTCTGTCTAGTCTTGTCTGTCTAGTCTTGTCTGTCTAGTCTTGTCTGTCTAGTCTTGTCTGTCTAGTCTTGTCTGTCTAGTCTTGTCTGTCTAGTCTTGTCTGTCTAGTCTTGTCTGTCTAGTCTTGTCTGTCTAGTCTTGTCTGTCTAGTCTTGTCTGTCTAGTCTTGTCTGTCTAGTCTTGTCTGTCTAGTCTTGTCTGTCTAGTCTTGTCTGTCTAGTCTTGTCTGTCTAGTCTTGTCTGTCTAGTCTTGTCTGTCTAGTCTTGTCTGTCTAGTCTTGTCTGTCTAGTCTTGTCTGTCTAGTCTTGTCTGTCTAGTCTTGTCTGTCTAGTCTTGTCTGTCTAGTCTTGTCTGTCTAGTCTTGTCTGTCTAGTCTTGTCTGTCTAGTCTTGTCTGTCTAGTCTTGTCTGTCTAGTCTTGTCTGTCTAGTCTTGTCTGTCTAGTCTTGTCTGTCTAGTCTTGTCTGTCTAGTCTTGTCTGTCTAGTCTTGTCTGTCTAGTCTTGTCTGTCTAGTCTTGTCTGTCTAGTCTTGTCTGTCTAGTCTTGTCTGTCTAGTCTTGTCTGTCTAGTCTTGTCTGTCTAGTCTTGTCTGTCTAGTCTTGTCTGTCTAGTCTTGTCTGTCTAGTCTTGTCTGTCTAGTCTTGTCTGTCTAGTCTTGTCTGTCTAGTCTTGTCTGTCTAGTCTTGTCTGTCTAGTCTTGTCTGTCTAGTCTTGTCTGTCTAGTCTTGTCTGTCTAGTCTTGTCTGTCTAGTCTTGTCTGTCTAGTCTTGTCTGTCTAGTCTTGTCTGTCTAGTCTTGTCTGTCTAGTCTTGTCTGTCTAGTCTTGTCTGTCTAGTCTTGTCTGTCTAGTCTTGTCTGTCTAGTCTTGTCTGTCTAGTCTTGTCTGTCTAGTCTTGTCTGTCTAGTCTTGTCTGTCTAGTCTTGTCTGTCTAGTCTTGTCTGTCTAGTCTTGTCTGTCTAGTCTTGTCTGTCTAGTCTTGTCTGTCTAGTCTTGTCTGTCTAGTCTTGTCTGTCTAGTCTTGTCTGTCTAGTCTTGTCTGTCTAGTCTTGTCTGTCTAGTCTTGTCTGTCTAGTCTTGTCTGTCTAGTCTTGTCTGTCTAGTCTTGTCTGTCTAGTCTTGTCTGTCTAGTCTTGTCTGTCTAGTCTTGTCTGTCTAGTCTTGTCTGTCTAGTCTTGTCTGTCTAGTCTTGTCTGTCTAGTCTTGTCTGTCTAGTCTTGTCTGTCTAGTCTTGTCTGTCTAGTCTTGTCTGTCTAGTCTTGTCTGTCTAGTCTTGTCTGTCTAGTCTTGTCTGTCTAGTCTTGTCTGTCTAGTCTTGTCTGTCTAGTCTTGTCTGTCTAGTCTTGTCTGTCTAGTCTTGTCTGTCTAGTCTTGTCTGTCTAGTCTTGTCTGTCTAGTCTTGTCTGTCTAGTCTTGTCTGTCTAGTCTTGTCTGTCTAGTCTTGTCTGTCTAGTCTTGTCTGTCTAGTCTTGTCTGTCTAGTCTTGTCTGTCTAGTCTTGTCTGTCTAGTCTTGTCTGTCTAGTCTTGTCTGTCTAGTCTTGTCTGTCTAGTCTTGTCTGTCTAGTCTTGTCTGTCTAGTCTTGTCTGTCTAGTCTTGTCTGTCTAGTCTTGTCTGTCTAGTCTTGTCTGTCTAGTCTTGTCTGTCTAGTCTTGTCTGTCTAGTCTTGTCTGTCTAGTCTTGTCTGTCTAGTCTTGTCTGTCTAGTCTTGTCTGTCTAGTCTTGTCTGTCTAGTCTTGTCTGTCTAGTCTTGTCTGTCTAGTCTTGTCTGTCTAGTCTTGTCTGTCTAGTCTTGTCTGTCTAGTCTTGTCTGTCTAGTCTTGTCTGTCTAGTCTTGTCTGTCTAGTCTTGTCTGTCTAGTCTTGTCTGTCTAGTCTTGTCTGTCTAGTCTTGTCTGTCTAGTCTTGTCTGTCTAGTCTTGTCTGTCTAGTCTTGTCTGTCTAGTCTTGTCTGTCTAGTCTTGTCTGTCTAGTCTTGTCTGTCTAGTCTTGTCTGTCTAGTCTTGTCTGTCTAGTCTTGTCTGTCTAGTCTTGTCTGTCTAGTCTTGTCTGTCTAGTCTTGTCTGTCTAGTCTTGTCTGTCTAGTCTTGTCTGTCTAGTCTTGTCTGTCTAGTCTTGTCTGTCTAGTCTTGTCTGTCTAGTCTTGTCTGTCTAGTCTTGTCTGTCTAGTCTTGTCTGTCTAGTCTTGTCTGTCTAGTCTTGTCTGTCTAGTCTTGTCTGTCTAGTCTTGTCTGTCTAGTCTTGTCTGTCTAGTCTTGTCTGTCTAGTCTTGTCTGTCTAGTCTTGTCTGTCTAGTCTTGTCTGTCTAGTCTTGTCTGTCTAGTCTTGTCTGTCTAGTCTTGTCTGTCTAGTCTTGTCTGTCTAGTCTTGTCTGTCTAGTCTTGTCTGTCTAGTCTTGTCTGTCTAGTCTTGTCTGTCTAGTCTTGTCTGTCTAGTCTTGTCTGTCTAGTCTTGTCTGTCTAGTCTTGTCTGTCTAGTCAATTTATTTCAATTTCAATTTATTTCAATTATAAGCTACAACGTATAACAATTACATTTAGAAAGAAAACAAATTGTGAACATATGTAAGCTAAATGAACTATGAGTTAGCCTTTAAATTCCAGTAGGCTTAACTCCCAGGTAATATTCCTTTATGGAGTATGGGTAAATTAGTAATATATCTCTCTCAAACTTATGGCGATTTAGGATCTCAGTATCACTACCTTCATCACCTCGATGATACATTATATGAACTCAGTGTCAAGTCCTTTTTAAATTGAAGATTCCTCATACGACATAGTCTTGTCTGTCTAGTCTTGTCTGTCGAGTCTTGTCTGTCTAGTCTTGTCTGTCTAGTCTTGTCTGTCTAGTCTTGTCTGTCTAGTCTTGTCTGTCTAGTCTTGTCTGTCTAGTCTTGTCTGTCTAGTCTTGTCTGTCTAGTCTTGTCTGTCTAGTCTTGTCTGTCTAGTCTTGTCTGTCTAGTCTTGTCTGTCTAGTCTTGTCTGTCTAGTCTTGTCTGTCTAGTCTTGTCTGTCTAGTCTTGTCTGTCTAGTCTTGTCTGTCTAGTCTTGTCTGTCTAGTCTTGTCTGTCTAGTCTTGTCTGTCTAGTCTTGTCTGTCTAGTCTTGTCTGTCTAGTCTTGTCTGTCTAGTCTTGTCTGTCTAGTCTTGTCTGTCTAGTCTTGTCTGTCTAGTCTTGTCTGTCTAGTCTTGTCTGTCTAGTCTTGTCTGTCTAGTCTTGTCTGTCTAGTCTTGTCTGTCTAGTCTTGTCTGTCTAGTCTTGTCTGTCTAGTCTTGTCTGTCTAGTCTTGTCTGTCTAGTCTTGTCTGTCTAGTCTTGTCTGTCTAGTCTTGTCTGTCTAGTCTTGTCTGTCTAGTCTTGTCTGTCTAGTCTTGTCTGTCTAGTCTTGTCTGTCTAGTCTTGTCTGTCTAGTCTTGTCTGTCTAGTCTTGTCTGTCTAGTCTTGTCTGTCTAGTCTTGTCTGTCTAGTCTTGTCTGTCTAGTCTTGTCTGTCTAGTCTTGTCTGTCTAGTCTTGTCTGTCTAGTCTTGTCTGTCTAGTCTTGTCTGTCTAGTCTTGTCTGTCTAGTCTTGTCTGTCTAGTCTTGTCTGTCTAGTCTTGTCTGTCTAGTCTTGTCTGTCTAGTCTTGTCTGTCTAGTCTTGTCTGTCTAGTCTTGTCTGTCTAGTCTTGTCTGTCTAGTCTTGTCTGTCTAGTCTTGTCTGTCTAGTCTTGTCTGTCTAGTCTTGTCTGTCTAGTCTTGTCTGTCTAGTCTTGTCTGTCTAGTCTTGTCTGTCTAGTCTTGTCTGTCTAGTCTTGTCTGTCTAGTCTTGTCTGTCTAGTCTTGTCTGTCTAGTCTTGTCTGTCTAGTCTTGTCTGTCTAGTCTTGTCTGTCTAGTCTTGTCTGTCTAGTCTTGTCTGTCTAGTCTTGTCTGTCTAGTCTTGTCTGTCTAGTCTTGTCTGTCTAGTCTTGTCTGTCTAGTCTTGTCTGTCTAGTCTTGTCTGTCTAGTCTTGTCTGTCTAGTCTTGTCTGTCTAGTCTTGTCTGTCTAGTCTTGTCTGTCTAGTCTTGTCTGTCTAGTCTTGTCTGTCTAGTCTTGTCTGTCTAGTCTTGTCTGTCTAGTCTTGTCTGTCTAGTCTTGTCTGTCTAGTCTTGTCTGTCTAGTCTTGTCTGTCTAGTCTTGTCTGTCTAGTCTTGTCTGTCTAGTCTTGTCTGTCTAGTCTTGTCTGTCTAGTCTTGTCTGTCTAGTCTTGTCTGTCTAGTCTTGTCTGTCTAGTCTTGTCTGTCTAGTCTTGTCTGTCTAGTCTTGTCTGTCTAGTCTTGTCTGTCTAGTCTTGTCTGTCTAGTCTTGTCTGTCTAGTCTTGTCTGTCTAGTCTTGTCTGTCTAGTCTTGTCTGTCTAGTCTTGTCTGTCTAGTCTTGTCTGTCTAGTCTTGTCTGTCTAGTCTTGTCTGTCTAGTCTTGTCTGTCTAGTCTTGTCTGTCTAGTCTTGTCTGTCTAGTCTTGTCTGTCTAGTCTTGTCTGTCTAGTCTTGTCTGTCTAGTCTTGTCTGTCTAGTCTTGTCTGTCTAGTCTTGTCTGTCTAGTCTTGTCTGTCTAGTCTTGTCTGTCTAGTCTTGTCTGTCTAGTCTTGTCTGTCTAGTCTTGTCTGTCTAGTCTTGTCTGTCTAGTCTTGTCTGTCTAGTCTTGTCTGTCTAGTCTTGTCTGTCTAGTCTTGTCTGTCTAGTCTTGTCTGTCTAGTCTTGTCTGTCTAGTCTTGTCTGTCTAGTCTTGTCTGTCTAGTCTTGTCTGTCTAGTCTTGTCTGTCTAGTCTTGTCTGTCTAGTCTTGTCTGTCTAGTCTTGTCTGTCTAGTCTTGTCTGTCTAGTCTTGTCTGTCTAGTCTTGTCTGTCTAGTCTTGTCTGTCTAGTCTTGTCTGTCTAGTCTTGTCTGTCTAGTCTTGTCTGTCTAGTCTTGTCTGTCTAGTCTTGTCTGTCTAGTCTTGTCTGTCTAGTCTTGTCTGTCTAGTCTTGTCTGTCTAGTCTTGTCTGTCTAGTCTTGTCTGTCTAGTCTTGTCTGTCTAGTCTTGTCTGTCTAGTCTTGTCTGTCTAGTCTTGTCTGTCTAGTCTTGTCTGTCTAGTCTTGTCTGTCTAGTCTTGTCTGTCTAGTCTTGTCTGTCTAGTCTTGTCTGTCTAGTCTTGTCTGTCTAGTCTTGTCTGTCTAGTCTTGTCTGTCTAGTCTTGTCTGTCTAGTCTTGTCTGTCTAGTCTTGTCTGTCTAGTCTTGTCTGTCTAGTCTTGTCTGTCTAGTCTTGTCTGTCTAGTCTTGTCTGTCTAGTCTTGTCTGTCTAGTCTTGTCTGTCTAGTCTTGTCTGTCTAGTCTTGTCTGTCTAGTCTTGTCTGCTTGTCTGTCTAGTCTTGTCTGTCTAGTCTTGTCTGTCTAGTCTTGTCTGTCTAGTCTTGTCTGTCTAGTCTTGTCTGTCTAGTCTTGTCTGTCTAGTCTTGTCTGTCTAGTCTTGTCTGTCTAGTCTTGTCTGTCTAGTCTTGTCTGTCTAGTCTTGTCTGTCTAGTCTTGTCTGTCTAGTCTTGTCTGTCTAGTCTTGTCTGTCTAGTCTTGTCTGTCTAGTCTTGTCTGTCTAGTCTTGTCTGTCTAGTCTTGTCTGTCTAGTCTTGTCTGTCTAGTCTTGTCTGTCTAGTCTTGTCTGTCTAGTCTTGTCTGTCTAGTCTTGTCTGTCTAGTCTTGTCTGTCTAGTCTTGTCTGTCTAGTCTTGTCTGTCTAGTCTTGTCTGTCTAGTCTTGTCTGTCTAGTCTTGTCTGTCTAGTCTTGTCTGTCTAGTCTTGTCTGTCTAGTCTTGTCTGTCTAGTCTTGTCTGTCTAGTCTTGTCTGTCTAGTCTTGTCTGTCTAGTCTTGTCTGTCTAGTCTTGTCTGTCTAGTCTTGTCTGTCTAGTCTTGTCTGTCTAGTCTTGTCTGTCTAGTCTTGTCTGTCTAGTCTTGTCTGTCTAGTCTTGTCTGTCTAGTCTTGTCTATTCTTGTCTGTCTAGTCTTGTCTGTCTAGTCTTGTCTGTCTAGTCTTGTCTGTCTAGTCTTGTCTGTCTAGTCTTGTCTGTCTAGTCTTGTCTGTCTAGTCTTGTCTGTCTAGTCTTGTCTGTGTAGTCTTGTCTGTCTAGTCTTGTCTGTCTAGTCTTGTCTGTCTAGCCTTGTCTGTCTAGTCTTGACTGTCTAGTCTTGTCTGTCTAATCTTGCCTGCCTAGTCTTGCCTGCTTAGTCTTGTCTGTCTAGTCTTGTCTGTCTAGTCTTGTCTGTCTAGTCTTGTCTGTCTAGTCTTGTCTGTCTAGTCTTGTCTGTCTAGTCTTGTCTGTCTAGTCTTGTCTGTCTAGTCTTGTCTGTCTAGTCTTGTCTGTCTAGTCTTGTCTGTCTAGTCTTGTCTGTCTAGTCTTGTCTGTCTAGTTTTGTTTGTCTAGTCTTGTCTGTCTAGTCTTGTCTGTCTAGTCTTGTCTGTCTAGTCTTGTCTGTCTAGTCTTGTCTGTCTAGTCTTGTCTGTCTAGTCTTGTCTGTCTAATCTTGTCTGTCTAGTCTTGTCTGTCTAGTCATGTCTGCCTAGTCTTGTCTGTCTAGTCTTGTCTATCTAGTCTTGTCTGTCTAGTCTTGTCTGTCTAGTATTGTCTGTCTACTCCTGACTGTCGAGTCTTGTCTGTCCAGTCTTGTCTGTCTAGTCTTGTCTGTCTAGTCTTGTCTGTCTAGTCTTGTCTGTCTAGTCTTGTCTGTCTAGTCTTGTCTGTCTAGTCTTGTCTGTCTAGCCTTGTCTGTCTAGTCTTGTCTGTCTAGTCTTGTCTGTCTAGTCTTGTCTGTCTAGTCTTGTCTGTCTAGTCTTGTCTGTCTAGTCTTGTCTGTCTAGTCTTGTCTGTCTAGTCTTGTCTGTCTAGTCTTGTCTGTCTAGTCTTGTCTGTCTAGTCTTGTCTGTCTAGTCTTGTCTGTCTAGACTTGTCTGTCTAGTCTTGTCTGTCTAGTCTTGTCTGTCTAGTCTTGTCTGTCTAGTCTTGTCTGTCTAGTCTTGTCTGTCTAGTCTTAGTCTGTCTAGTCTTGTCTGTCTAGTCTTGTCTGTCTAGTCTTGTCTGTCTAGTCTTGTCTGTCTAGTCTTGTCTGTCTAGTCTTGTCTGTCTAGTCTTGTCTGTCTAGTCTTGTCTGTCTAGTCTTGTCTGTCTAGTCTTGTCTGTCTAGTCTTGTCTGTCTAGTCTTGTCTGTCTAGTCTTGTCTGTCTAGTCTTGTCTGTCTAGTCTTGTCTGTCTAGTCTTGTCTGTCTAGTCTTGTCTGTCTAGTCTTGTCTGTCTAGTCTTGTCTGTCTAGTCTTGTCTGTCTAGTCTTGTCTGTCTAGTCTTGTCTGTCTAGTCTTGTCTGTCTAGTCTTGTCTGTCTAGTCTTGTCTGTCTAGTCTTGTCTGTCTAGTCTTGTCTGTCTAGTCTTGTCTGTCTAGTCTTGTCTGTCTAGTCTTGTCTGTCTAGTCTTGTCTGTCTAGTCTTGTCTGTCTAGTCTTGTCTGTCTAGTCTTGTCTTGTCTCTTGTCTGTCTAGTCTTGTCTGTCTAGTCTTGTCTGTCTAGTCTTGTCTGTCTAGTCTTGTCTGTCTAGTCTTGTCTTTCTAGTCTTGTCTGTCTAGTCTTGTCTGTCTAGTCTTGTCTGTCTAGTCTTGTCTGTCTAGTCTTGTCTGTCTAGTCTTGTCTGTCTAGTCTTGTCTGTCTAGTCTTGTCTGTCTACTCTTGTCTGTCTAGTCTTGTCTCTCTAGTCTTCTCTGTCTAGTCTTGTCTGTCTAGCCTTGTCTGTCTAGTCTTGTCTGTCTAGTCTTGTCTGTCTAGTTTTGCCTTTTTAGTCTTGTCTGTCTAGTCTTGTCTGTCTAGTCTTGTCTGTCTAGTCTTGTCTGTCTAGTCTTGTCTGTCTAGTCTTGTATGTCTATTCTTGTCTGTCTGGTCTTGTCTGTCTAGTATTGTTTGTCTAGTCTTGCCTGTCTAGTCTCGTCTGTCTAGTCTTGCCTGTCTAGTCTTGTCTGTCTGGTCTTGTCTGTCTAGTGTTGTCTGTCTAGTCTTGCCTGTCTAGTCTTGCGTGTCTAGGTTTGTCTGTCTATTCTTCTCTGTCTAGCCTTGTCTATCTAGTCTTGTCTGTCTAGTCTAGCCTTGTCTATCTAGTCTTGTCTGTCTAGTCTTGTCTGTCTAGTCTTGTCTGTCTAGTCTTGTCTGTCTAGTATTGTCTGTCTAGTATTGTCTGTCTAGTCTTTTCTGTCTAGTCTTGTCTGTCTAGTCTTGTCTGTCTGGTCTTGTCTGTCTAGTCTTGTCCGTCTAGTCTCGTCTGTCTAGTCTTGTCTGTCTATTCTTGTCTGTCTGGTCTTGTCTGTCTAGTATTGTCTGTCTAGTCTTGCTTGTTTATTCTTGCGTGTCTAGGTTTGTCTGTCTATTCTTCTCTGTCTAGCCTTATCTATCTAGTCTTGCCTGTCCAGTCTAGCCTTGTCTATCTAGTCTTGTCTGTCTAGTTTTTTATGCCTAGTCTTGTCTGTCTAGTCTTGTCTGTCTAGTCTTGCATGTCTATTCTTGTCTGTCTAGTATTGTCTGTCTAGTCTTGTCTGTCTAGTCTTGTCTGTCTAGTCTTGTATGTCTAGTATTGTTTGTCTAGTCTTGTCTGTCTAGTCTTGTCTGTCTAGTCTTGGCTGTCTAGTCTTGTCTGTCTAGTCTTGTCTGTCTAGTCTTGTCTGTCTAGTCTTGTCTGTCTAGTCTTGTCTGTCTAGTCTTGTCTGTCTAGTCTTGTCTGTCTAGTCTTGTCTGTCTAGTCTTGTCTGTCTAGTCTTATCTATCAAGTCTTGTCTGTCTAGTCTTGTCTGTCTAGTCTTGTCTGTCTAGTCTTGTCTGCCTAGTCTTGTCTGTCTAGTCTTGTCTGTGTAGTCTTGTCTGTCTAGTCTTGTCTGCCTAGTCTTGTATGTCTAGTCTTGTCTGTCTAGTCTTGTCTGTCTAGTCTTGTATATCTAGTCTTTTCTGTGTAGTTTTGTCTGACTAGTCTTGTCTGTCTAGTCTTGTCTGTCTAGTCTTGTCTGTCTAGTCTTGCCTGTCTAGTCTCGTCTGTCTAGTCTCGTCTGTCTAGTCTTGTCTGTCTAGTCTTGTCTGTCTAGTCATGTCTGTCTAGTCTTGTCTGTCTAGTCTTGTGTGTCTAGTCTCGTCTGTCTAGTCTTGCCTGTCTAGCGCTGTCTGCCTGGTCTTGTCTGTCTAGTATTGTTTGTCTAGTCTTGCCTGTCTAGTCTCGTCTGTCTAGTCTTGTCTGTCTAGTCTTGTCTGTCTGATCTTGTCTGTCTAGTATTGTCTGTCTAGTCTTGCCTGTCTAGTCTTGCGTGTCTAGGTTTGTCTGTCTATTCTTCTCTGTCTAGCCTTGTCTATCTAGTCTTGTCTGTCTAGTCTAGCCTTGTCTATCTAGTCTTGTCTGTCTAGTCTTGTCTGTCTAGTCTTGTCTGTCTAGTCTTGTCTGTCTAGTCTTGTCTGTCTAGTCTTGTATGTCTAGTCTTGTATGTCTAGTCTTGCCTGTCTAGTCTTGTCTGTCTAGTCTTGTCTGTATAGTCTTTTCTGTCTAGTCTTGTCTGTCTACTCGTGTCTGTCTAGTCTTGTATGTCTAGTCTTGTCTGTCTAGTCTTATCTGTCTAGTCTTGTCTGTCTAGTCTTGTGTGTCTAGTCTTGTCTGTCTAGTCTTGTCTGTCTAGTCTTGTCTGTCTAGTCTTGTCTGTCTAGTCTTGTCTGTCTAGTCTTGTCTGTCTAGTCTTGTCTGTCTAGTCTTGTCAGTCTAGTCTTGTCTGTCTAGTCTTGTCTGTCTAGTCTTGTCTGTCTAGTCTTGTCTGTCTAGTCTTGTCTGTCTAGTCTTGTCTGTCTAGTCATGTCTGTCTAGTCTTGTCTGTCTAGTCTTGTGTGTCTAGTCTCGTCTGTCTAGTCTTGCCTGTCTAGCGCTGTCTGCCTGGTCTTGTCTGTCTAGTATTGTTTGTCTAGTCTTGCCTGTCTAGTCTCGTCTGTCTAGTCTTGTCTGTCTAGTCTTGTCTGTCTGGTCTTGTCTGTCTAGTATTGTCTGTCTAGTCTTGCCTGTCTAGTCTTGCGTGTCTAGGTTTGTCTGTCTATTCTTCTCTGTCTAGCCTTGTCTATCTAGTCTTGTCTGTCTAGTCTAGCCTTGTCTATCTAGTCTTGTCTGTCTAGTCATGTCTATCTAGTCTTGTCTGTCTAGTCTTGTCTGCCTAGTCTTGTCTGTCTAGTCTTGTATGTCTAGTCTTGTATGTCTAGTCTTGCCTGTCTAGTCTTGTCAGTCTAGTCTTGTCTGTATAGTCTTTTCTGTCTAGTCTTGTCTGTCTACTCCTGTCTGTCTAGTCTTGTATGTCTAGTCTTGTCTGTCTAGTCTTGTCTGTCTAGTCTTGTCTGTCTAGTCTTGTCTGTCTAGTCTTGTCTGTCTAGTCTTGTCTGTCTAGTCTTGTCTGTCTAGCCTTGTCTGTCTAGTCTTGTCTGTCTAGTCTTGTCTGTCTAGTCTTGTCTGTCTAGTCTTGTCTGTCTAGTCTTGTCTGTCTAGTCTTGTCTGTCTAGTCTTGTCTGTCTAGTCTTGTCTGTCTAGTATTGTCTGTCTAGTCTGGTCTATCTTTTCTTGTCTGTCTAGTCTTGTCTGTCTAGTCTTGTCTGTCTAGTCTTGTCTGTCTAGTCTTGTCTGTCTAGTCTTGTCTGTCTAGTCTTGTCTGTCTAGTCTTGTCTGTCTAGTCTTGTCTGTCTAGTCTTGTCTGTCTAGTCTTGTCTGACTAGTCTTGTCTGTCTAGTCTTGTCTGTCTAGTCTTGTCTGTCTAGTCTTGTCTGTCTAGTCTTGTCTGTCTAGTCTTGTCTGTCTAGTCTTGTCTGTCTAGTCTTGTCTGTCTAGTCTTGTCTGTCTAGTCTTGTCTGTCTAGTCTTGTCTGTCTAGTCTTGTCTGTCTAGTCTTGTCTGTCTAGTCTTGTCTGTCTAGTCTTGTCTGTCTAGTCTTGTCTGTCTAGTCTTGTCTGTCTAGTCTTGTCTGTCTAGTCTTGTCTGTCTAGTCTTGTCTGTCTAGTCTTGTCTGTCTAGTCTTGTCTGTCTAGTCTTGTCTGTCTAGTCTTGTCTGTCTAGTCTTGTCTGTCTAGTCTTGTCTGTCTAGTCTTGTCTGTCTAGTCTTGTCTGTCTAGTCTTGTCTGTCTAGTCTTGTCTGTCTAGTCTTGTCTGTCTAGTCTTGTCTGTCTAGTCTTGTCTGTCTAGTCTTGTCTGTCTAGTCTTGTCTGTCTAGTCTTGTCTGTCTAGTCTTGTCTGTCTAGTCTTGTCTGTCTAGTCTTGTCTGTCTAGTCTTGTCTGTCTAGTCTTGTCTGTCTAGTCTTGTCTGTCTAGTCTTGTCTGTCTAGTCTTGTCTGTCTAGTCTTGTCTGTCTAGTCTTGTCTGTCTAGTCTTGTCTGTCTAGTCTTGTCTGTCTAGTCTTGTCTGTCTAGTCTTGTCTGTCTAGTCTTGTCTGTCTAGTCTTGTCTGTCTAGTCTTGTCTGTCTAGTCTTGTCTGTCTAGTCTTGTCTGTCTAGTCTTGTCTGTCTAGTCTTGTCTGTCTAGTCTTGTCTGTCTAGTCTTGTCTGTCTAGTCTTGTCTGTCTAGTCTTGTCTGTCTAGTCTTGTCTGTCTAGTCTTGTCTGTCTAGTCTTGTCTGTCTAGTCTTGTCTGTCTAGTCTTGTCTGTCTAGTCTTGTCTGTCTAGTCTTGTCTGTCTAGTCTTGTCTGTCTAGTCTTGTCTGTCTAGTCTTGTCTGTCTAGTCTTGTCTGTCTAGTCTTGTCTGTCTAGTCTTGTCTGTCTAGTCTTGTCTGTCTAGTCTTGTCTGTCTAGTCTTGTCTGTCTAGTCTTGTCTGTCTAGTCTTGTCTGTCTAGTCTTGTCTGTCTAGTCTTGTCTGTCTAGTCTTGTCTGTCTAGTCTTGTCTGTCTAGTCTTGTCTGTCTAGTCTTGTCTGTCTAGTCTTGTCTGTCTAGTCTTGTCTGTCTAGTCTTGTCTGTCTAGTCTTGTCTGTCTAGTCTTGTCTGTCTAGTCTTGTCTGTCTAGTCTTGTCTGTCTAGTCTTGTCTGTCTAGTCTTGTCTGTCTAGTCTTGTCTGTCTAGTCTTGTCTGTCTAGTCTTGTCTGTCTAGTCTTGTCTGTCTAGTCTTGTCTGTCTAGTCTTGTCTGTCTAGTCTTGTCTGTCTAGTCTTGTCTGTCTAGTCTTGTCTGTCTAGTCTTGTCTGTCTAGTCTTGTCTGTCTAGTCTTGTCTGTCTAGTCTTGTCTGTCTAGTCTTGTCTGTCTAGTCTTGTCTGTCTAGTCTTGTCTGTCTAGTCTTGTCTGTCTAGTCTTGTCTGTCTAGTCTTGTCTGTCTAGTCTTGTCTGTCTAGTCTTGTCTGTCTAGTCTTGTCTGTCTAGTCTTGTCTGTCTAGTCTTGTCTGTCTAGTCTTGTCTGTCTAGTCTTGTCTGTCTAGTCTTGTCTGTCTAGTCTTGTCTGTCTAGTCTTGTCTGTCTAGTCTTGTCTGTCTAGTCTTGTCTGTCTAGTCTTGTCTGTCTAGTCTTGTCTGTCTAGTCTTGTCTGTCTAGTCTTGTCTGTCTAGTCTTGTCTGTCTAGTCTTGTCTGTCTAGTCTTGTCTGTCTAGTCTTGTCTGTCTAGTCTTGTCTGTCTAGTCTTGTCTGTCTAGTCTTGTCTGTCTAGTCTTGTCTGTCTAGTCTTGTCTGTCTAGTCTTGTCTGTCTAGTCTTGTCTGTCTAGTCTTGTCTGTCTAGTCTTGTCTGTCTAGTCTTGTCTGTCTAGTCTTGTCTGTCTAGTCTTGTCTGTCTAGTCTTGTCTGTCTAGTCTTGTCTGTCTAGTCTTGTCTGTCTAGTCTTGTCTGTCTAGTCTTGTCTGTCTAGTCTTGTCTGTCTAGTCTTGTCTGTCTAGTCTTGTCTGTCTAGTCTTGTCTGTCTAGTCTTGTCTGTCTAGTCTTGTCTGTCTAGTCTTGTCTGTCTAGTCTTGTCTGTCTAGTCTTGTCTGTCTAGTCTTGTCTGTCTAGTCTTGTCTGTCTAGTCTTGTCTGTCTAGTCTTGTCTGTCTAGTCTTGTCTGTCTAGTCTTGTCTGTCTAGTCTTGTCTGTCTAGTCTTGTCTGTCTAGTCTTGTCTGTCTAGTCTTGTCTGTCTAGTCTTGTCTGTCTAGTCTTGTCTGTCTAGTCTTGTCTGTCTAGTCTTGTCTGTCTAGTCTTGTCTGTCTAGTCTTGTCTGTCTAGTCTTGTCTGTCTAGTCTTGTCTGTCTAGTCTTGTCTGTCTAGTCTTGTCTGTCTAGTCTTGTCTGTCTAGTCTTGTCTGTCTAGTCTTGTCTGTCTAGTCTTGTCTGTCTAGTCTTGTCTGTCTAGTCTTGTCTGTCTAGTCTTGTCTGTCTAGTCTTGTCTGTCTAGTCTTGTCTGTCTAGTCTTGTCTGTCTAGTCTTGTCTGTCTAGTCTTGTCTGTCTAGTCTTGTCTGTCTAGTCTTGTCTGTCTAGTCTTGTCTGTCTAGTCTTGTCTGTCTAGTCTTGTCTGTCTAGTCTTGTCTGTCTAGTCTTGTCTGTCTAGTCTTGTCTGTCTAGTCTTGTCTGTCTAGTCTTGTCTGTCTAGTCTTGTCTGTCTAGTCTTGTCTGTCTAGTCTTGTCTGTCTAGTCTTGTCTGTCTAGTCTTGTCTGTCTAGTCTTGTCTGTCTAGTCTTGTCTGTCTAGTCTTGTCTGTCTAGTCTTGTCTGTCTAGTCTTGTCTGTCTAGTCTTGTCTGTCTAGTCTTGTCTGTCTAGTCTTGTCTGTCTAGTCTTGTCTGTCTAGTCTTGTCTGTCTAGTCTTGTCTGTCTAGTCTTGTCTGTCTAGTCTTGTCTGTCTAGTCTTGTCTGTCTAGTCTTGTCTGTCTAGTCTTGTCTGTCTAGTCTTGTCTGTCTAGTCTTGTCTGTCTAGTCTTGTCTGTCTAGTCTTGTCTGTCTAGTCTTGTCTGTCTAGTCTTGTCTGTCTAGTCTTGTCTGTCTAGTCTTGTCTGTCTAGTCTTGTCTGTCTAGTCTTGTCTGTCTAGTCTTGTCTGTCTAGTCTTGTCTGTCTAGTCTTGTCTGTCTAGTCTTGTCTGTCTAGTCTTGTCTGTCTAGTCTTGTCTGTCTAGTCTTGTCTGTCTAGTCTTGTCTGTCTAGTCTTGTCTGTCTAGTCTTGTCTGTCTAGTCTTGTCTGTCTAGTCTTGTCTGTCTAGTCTTGTCTGTCTAGTCTTGTCTGTCTAGTCTTGTCTGTCTAGTCTTGTCTGTCTAGTCTTGTCTGTCTAGTCTTGTCTGTCTAGTCTTGTCTGTCTAGTCTTGTCTGTCTAGTCTTGTCTGTCTAGTCTTGTCTGTCTAGTCTTGTCTGTCTAGTCTTGTCTGTCTAGTCTTGTCTGTCTAGTCTTGTCTGTCTAGTCTTGTCTGTCTAGTCTTGTCTGTCTAGTCTTGTCTGTCTAGTCTTGTCTGTCTAGTCTTGTCTGTCTAGTCTTGTCTGTCTAGTCTTGTCTGTCTAGTCTTGTCTGTCTAGTCTTGTCTGTCTAGTCTTGTCTGTCTAGTCTTGTCTGTCTAGTCTTGTCTGTCTAGTCTTGTCTGTCTAGTCTTGTCTGTCTAGTCTTGTCTGTCTAGTCTTGTCTGTCTAGTCTTGTCTGTCTAGTCTTGTCTGTCTAGTCTTGTCTGTCTAGTCTTGTCTGTCTAGTCTTGTCTGTCTAGTCTTGTCTGTCTAGTCTTGTCTGTCTAGTCTTGTCTGTCTAGTCTTGTCTGTCTAGTCTTGTCTGTCTAGTCTTGTCTGTCTAGTCTAGTCTTGTCTGTCTAGTCTTGTCTGTCTAGTCTTGTCTGTCTAGTCTTGTCTGTCTAGTCTTGTCTGTCTAGTCTTGTCTGTCTAGTCTTGTCTGTCTAGTCTTGTCTGTCTAGTCTTGTCTGTCTAGTCTTGTCTGTCTAGTCTTGTCTGTCTAGTCTTGTCTGTCTAGTCTTGTCTGTCTAGTCTTGTCTGTCTAGTCTTGTCTGTCTAGTCTTGTCTGTCTAGTCTTGTCTGTCTAGTCTTGTCTGTCTAGTCTTGTCTGTCTAGTCTTGTCTGTCTAGTCTTGTCTGTCTAGTCTTGTCTGTCTAGTCTTGTCTGTCTAGTCTTGTCTGTCTAGTCTTGTCTGTCTAGTCTTGTCTGTCTAGTCTTGTCTGTCTAGTCTTGTCTGTCTAGTCTTGTCTGTCTAGTCTTGTCTGTCTAGTCTTGTCTGTCTAGTCTTGTCTGTCTAGTCTTGTCTGTCTAGTCTTGTCTGTCTAGTCTTGTCTGTCTAGTCTTGTCTGTCTAGTCTTGTCTGTCTAGTCTTGTCTGTCTAGTCTTGTCTGTCTAGTCTTGTCTGTCTAGTCTTGTCTGTCTAGTCTTGTCTGTCTAGTCTTGTCTGTCTAGTCTTGTCTGTCTAGTCTTGTCTGTCTAGTCTTGTCTGTCTAGTCTTGTCTGTCTGGTCTTGTCTGTCTAGTATTGTCTGTCTAGTCTTGCCTGTCTAGTCTTGCGTCTCTAGGTTTGTCTGTCTATTCTTCTCTGTCTAGCCTTGTCTATCTAGTCTTGTCTGTCTAGTCTAGCCTTGTCTATCTAGTCTTGTCTGTCTAGTCATGTCTGTCTAGTCTTGTCTGTCTAGTCTTGTCTGCCTAGTCTTGTCTGTCTAGTCTTGTATGTCTAGTCTTGTATGTCTAGTCTTGCCTGTCTAGTCTTGTCTGTCTAGTCTTGTCTGTATAGTCTTTTCTGTCTAGTCTTGTCTGTCTACTCGTGTCTGTCTAGTCTTGTATGTCTAGTCTTGTCTGTCTAGTCTTGTCTGTCTAGTCTTGTCTGTCTAGTCTTGTGTGTCTAGTCTTGTCTGTCTAGTCTTGTCTGTCTAGTCTTGTCTGTCTAGTCTTGTCTGTCTAGTCTTGTCTGTCTAGTCTTGTCTGTCTAGTCTTGTCTGTCTAGTCTTGTCTGTCTAGTCTTGTCTGTCTAGTCTTGTCTGTCTAGTCTTGTCTGTCTAGTCTTGTCTGTCTAGTCTTGTCTGTCTAGTCTTGTCTGTCTAGTCTTGTCTGTCTAGTCTTGTCTGTCTAGTCTTGTCTGTCTAATCTTGTCTGTCTAGTCTTGTCTGTCTAGTCATGTCTGCCTAGTCTTGTCTGTCTAGTCTTGTCTATCTAGTCTTGTCTGTCTAGTCTTGTCTGTCTAGTATTGTCTGTCTACTCCTGACTGTCGAGTCTTGTCTGTCTAGTCTTGTCTGTCTAGTCTTGTCTGTCTAGTCTTGTCTGTCTAGTCTTGTCTGTCTAGTCTTGTCTGTCTAGTCTTGTCTGTCTAGTCTTGTCTGTCTAGTCTTGTCTGTCTAGTCTTGTCTGTCTAGTCTTGTCTGTCTAGTCTTGTCTGTCTAGTCTTGTCTGTCTAGTCTTGTCTGTCTAGTCTTGTCTATCTAGTCTTGTCTGTCTAGTCTTGTCTGTCTAGTCTTGTCTGTCTAGTCTTGTCTGTCTAGTCTTGTCTGTCTAGTCTTGTCTGTCTAGTCTTGTCTGTCTAGTCTTGTCTGTCTAGTCTTGTCTGTCTAGTCTTGTCTGTCTAGTCTTGTCTGTCTAGTCTTGTCTGTCTAGTCTTGTCTGTCTAGTCTTGTCTGTCTAGTCTTGTCTGTCTAGTCTTGTCTGTCTAGTCTTGTCTGTCTAGTCTTGTCTGTCTAGTCTTGTCTGTGTAGTCTTGTCTGTCTAGTCTTGTCTGTCTAGTCTTGTCTGTCTAGTCTTGTCTGTCTAGTCTTGACTGTCTAGTCTTGTCTGTCTAATCTTGCCTGCCTAGTCTTGCCTGCTTAGTCTTGTCTGTCTAGTCTTGTCTGTCTAGTCTTGTCTGTCTAGTCTTGTCTGTCTAGTCTTGTCTGTCTAGTCTTGTCTCTCTAGTCTTGTCTGTCTAGACTTGTCTGTCTAGTCTTGTCTGTCTAGTCTTGTCTGTCTAGTCTTGTCTGTCTAGTCTTTTCTGTCTAGTCTTGTCTGTCTAGTCTAGTCTGTCTAGTCTTGTCTGTCTAGTCTTGTCTGTCTAGTCTTGTCTGTCTAGTCTTGTCTGTCTAGTCTTGTTTGTCTAGTCTTGTCTGTCTAGTCTTGTCTGTCTAGTCTTGTCTGTCTAGTCTTGTCTGTCTAGTCTTGTCTGTCTAGTCTTGTCTTTCTAGTCTTGTCTGTCTAGTCTTGTCTGTCTAGTCTTGTCTGTCTAGTCTTGTCTGTCTAGTCTTGTCTGTCTAGTCTTGTCTGTCTAGTCTTGTCTGTCTAGTCTTGTCTGTCTACTCTTGTCTGTCTAGTCTTGTCTCTCTAGTCTTCTCTGTCTAGTCTTGTCTGTCTAGCCTTGTCTGTCTAGTCTTGTCTGTCTAGTCTTGTCTGTCTAGTTTTGCCTTTTTAGTCTTGTCTGTCTAGTCTTGTCTGTCTAGTCTTGTCTGTCTAGTCTTGTCTGTCTAGTCTTGTATGTCTATTCTTGTCTGTCTGGTCTTGTCTGTCTAGTATTGTTTGTCTAGTCTTGCCTGTCTAGTCTCGTCTGTCTAGTCTTGCCTGTCTAGTCTTGTCTGTCTGGTCTTGTCTGTCTAGTGTTGTCTGTCTAGTCTTGCCTGTCTAGTCTTGCGTGTCTAGGTTTGTCTGTCTATTCTTCTCTGTCTAGCCTTGTCTATCTAGTCTTGTCTGTCTAGTCTAGCCTTGTCTATCTAGTCTTGTCTATCTAGTCTTGTCTGTCTAGTCTTGTCTGTCTAGTCTTGTCTGTCTAGTATTGTCTGTCTAGTATTGTCTGTCTAGTCTTTTCTGTCTAGTCTTGTCTGTCTAGTCTTGTCTGTCTGGTCTTGTCTGTCTAGTCTTGTCCGTCTAGTCTCGTCTGTCTAGTCTTGTCTGTCTATTCTTGTCTGTCTGGTCTTGTCTGTCTAGTATTGTCTGTCTAGTCTTGCTTGTTTATTCTTGCGTGTCTAGGTTTGTCTGTCTATTCTTCTCTGTCTAGCCTTATCTATCTAGTCTTGCCTGTCCAGTCTAGCCTTGTCTATCTAGTCTTGTCTGTCTAGTTTTTTATGCCTAGTCTTGTCTGTCTAGTCTTGTCTGTCTAGTCTTGCATGTCTATTCTTGTCTGTCTAGTATTGTCTGTCTAGTCTTGTCTGTCTAGTCTTGTCTGTCTAGTCTTGTATGTCTAGTATTGTTTGTCTAGTCTTGTCTGTCTAGTCTTGTCTGTCTAGTCTTGTCTGTCTAGTCTTGTCTGTCTAGTCTTGTCTGTCTAGTCTTGTCTGTCTAGTCTTGTCTGTCTAGTCTTGTCTGTCTAGTCTTGTCTGTCTAGTCTTGTCTGTCTAGTCTTGTCTGTCTAGTCTTATCTATCAAGTCTTGTCTGTCTAGTCTTGTCTGTCTAGTCTTGTCTGTCTAGTCTTGTCTGCCTAGTCTTGTCTGTCTAGTCTTGTCTGTGTAGTCTTGTCTGTCTAGTCTTGTCTGCCTAGTCTTGTATGTCTAGTCTTGTCTGTCTAGTCTTGTCTGTCTAGTCTTGTATATCTAGTCTTTTCTGTCTAGTTTTGTCTGACTAGTCTTGTCTGTCTAGTCTTGTCTGTCTAGTCTTGTCTGTCTAGTCTTGCCTGTCTAGTCTCGTCTGTCTAGTCTCGTCTGTCTAGTCTTGTCTGTCTAGTCTTGTCTGTCTAGTCTTGTCTGTCTAGTCTTGTCTGTCTAGTCTTGTCTGTCTAGTCTCGTCTGTCTAGTCTTGCCTGTCTAGCGCTGTCTGCCTGGTCTTGTCTGTCTAGTATTGTTTGTCTAGTCTTGCCTGTCTAGTCTCGTCTGTCTAGTCTTGTCTGTCTAGTCTTGTCTGTCTGGTCTTGTCTGTCTAGTATTGTCTGTCTAGTCTTGCCTGTCTAGTCTTGCGTGTCTAGGTTTGTCTGTCTATTCTTCTCTGTCTAGCCTTGTCTATCTAGTCTTGTCTGTCTAGTCTAGCCTTGTCTATCTAGTCTTGTCTGTCTAGTCTTGTCTGTCTAGTCTTGTCTGTCTAGTCTTGTCTGTCTAGTCTTGTCTGTCTAGTCTTGTATGTCTAGTCTTGTATGTCTAGTCTTGCCTGTCTAGTCTTGTCTGTCTAGTCTTGTCTGTATAGTCTTTTCTGTCTAGTCTTGTCTGTCTACTCGTGTCTGTCTAGTCTTGTATGTCTAGTCTTGTCTGTCTAGTCTTGTCTGTCTAGTCTTGTCTGTCTAGTCTTGTGTGTCTAGTCTTGTCTGTCTAGTCTTGTCTGTCTAGTCTTGTCTGTCTAGTCTTGTCTGTCTAGTCTTGTCTGTCTAGTCTTGTCTGTCTAGTCTTGTCTGTCTAGTCTTGTCAGTCTAGTCTTGTCTGTCTAGTCTTGTCTGTCTAGTCTTGTCTGTCTAGTCTTGTCTGTCTAGTCTTGTCTGTCTAGTCTTGTCTGTCTAGTCATGTCTGTCTAGTCTTGTCTGTCTAGTCTTGTGTGTCTAGTCTCGTCTGTCTAGTCTTGCCTGTCTAGCGCTGTCTGTCTGGTCTTGTCTGTCTAGTATTGTCTGTCTAGTCTTGTCTGTCTAGTCTCGTCTGTCTAGTCTTGTCTGTCTAGTCTTGTCTGTCTGGTCTTGTCTGTCTAGTATTGTCTGTCTAGTCTTGCCTGTCTAGTCTTGCGTGTCTAGGTTTGTCTGTCTATTCTTCTCTGTCTAGCCTTGTCTATCTAGTCTTGTCTGTCTAGTCTAGCCTTGTCTATCTAGTCTTGTCTGTCTAGTCATGTCTATCTAGTCTTGTCTGTCTAGTCTTGTCTGCCTAGTCTTGTCTGTCTAGTCTTGTATGTCTAGTCTTGTATGTCTAGTCTTGCCTGTCTAGTCTTGTCAGTCTAGTCTTGTCTGTATAGTCTTTTCTGTCTAGTCTTGTCTGTCTACTCCTGTCTGTCTAGTCTTGTATGTCTAGTCTTGTCTGTCTAGTCTTGTCTGTCTAGTCTTGTCTGTCTAGTCTTGTCTGTCTAGTCTTGTCTGTCTAGTCTTGTCTGTCTAGTCTTGTCTGTCTAGCCTTGTCTGTCTAGTCTTGTCTGTCTAGTCTTGTCTGTCTAGTCTTGTCTGTCTAGTCTTGTCTGTCTAGTCTTGTCTGTCTAGTCTTGTCTGTCTAGTCTTGTCTGTCTAGTCTTGTCTGTCTAGTATTGTCTGTCTAGTCTGGTCTATCTTTTCTTGTCTGTCTAGTCTTGTCTGTCTAGTCTTGTCTGTCTAGTCTTGTCTGTCTAGTCTTGTCTGTCTAGTCTTGTCTGTCTAGTCTTGTCTGTCTAGTCTTGTCTGTCTAGTCTTGTCTGTCTAGTCTTGTCTGTCTAGTCTTGTCTGTCTAGTCTTGTCTGTCTAGTCTTGTCTGTCTAGTCTTGTCTGTCTAGTCTTGTCTGTCTAGTCTTGTCTGTCTAGTCTTGTCTGTCTAGTCTTGTCTGTCTAGTCTTGTCTGTCTAGTCTTGTCTGTCTAGTCTTGTCTGTCTAGTCTTGTCTGTCTAGTCTTGTCTGTCTAGTCTTGTCTGTCTAGTCTTGTCTGTCTAGTCTTGTCTGTCTAGTCTTGTCTGTCTAGTCTTGTCTGTCTAGTCTTGTCTGTCTAGTCTTGTCTGTCTAGTCTTGTCTGTCTAGTCTTGTCTGTCTAGTCTTGTCTGTCTAGTCTTGTCTGTCTAGTCTTGTCTGTCTAGTCTTGTCTGTCTAGTCTTGTCTGTCTAGTCTTGTCTGTCTAGTCTTGTCTGTCTAGTCTTGTCTGTCTAGTCTTGTCTGTCTAGTCTTGTCTGTCTAGTCTTGTCTGTCTAGTCTTGTCTGTCTAGTCTTGTCTGTCTAGTCTTGTCTGTCTAGTCTTGTCTGTCTAGTCTTGTCTGTCTAGTCTTGTCTGTCTAGTCTTGTCTGTCTAGTCTTGTCTGTCTAGTCTTGTCTGTCTAGTCTTGTCTGTCTAGTCTTGTCTGTCTAGTCTTGTCTGTCTAGTCTTGTCTGTCTAGTCTTGTCTGTCTAGTCTTGTCTGTCTAGTCTTGTCTGTCTAGTCTTGTCTGTCTAGTCTTGTCTGTCTAGTCTTGTCTGTCTAGTCTTGTCTGTCTAGTCTTGTCTGTCTAGTCTTGTCTGTCTAGTCTTGTCTGTCTAGTCTTGTCTGTCTAGTCTTGTCTGTCTAGTCTTGTCTGTCTAGTCTTGTCTGTCTAGTCTTGTCTGTCTAGTCTTGTCTGTCTAGTCTTGTCTGTCTAGTCTTGTCTGTCTAGTCTTGTCTGTCTAGTCTTGTCTGTCTAGTCTTGTCTGTCTAGTCTTGTCTGTCTAGTCTTGTCTGTCTAGTCTTGTCTGTCTAGTCTTGTCTGTCTAGTCTTGTCTGTCTAGTCTTGTCTGTCTAGTCTTGTCTGTCTAGTCTTGTCTGTCTAGTCTTGTCTGTCTAGTCTTGTCTGTCTAGTCTTGTCTGTCTAGTCTTGTCTGTCTAGTCTTGTCTGTCTAGTCTTGTCTGTCTAGTCTTGTCTGTCTAGTCTTGTCTGTCTAGTCTTGTCTGTCTAGTCTTGTCTGTCTAGTCTTGTCTGTCTAGTCTTGTCTGTCTAGTCTTGTCTGTCTAGTCTTGTCTGTCTAGTCTTGTCTGTCTAGTCTTGTCTGTCTAGTCTTGTCTGTCTAGTCTTGTCTGTCTAGTCTTGTCTGTCTAGTCTTGTCTGTCTAGTCTTGTCTGTCTAGTCTTGTCTGTCTAGTCTTGTCTGTCTAGTCTTGTCTGTCTAGTCTTGTCTGTCTAGTCTTGTCTGTCTAGTCTTGTCTGTCTAGTCTTGTCTGTCTAGTCTTGTCTGTCTAGTCTTGTCTGTCTAGTCTTGTCTGTCTAGTCTTGTCTGTCTAGTCTTGTCTGTCTAGTCTTGTCTGTCTAGTCTTGTCTGTCTAGTCTTGTCTGTCTAGTCTTGTCTGTCTAGTCTTGTCTGTCTAGTCTTGTCTGTCTAGTCTTGTCTGTCTAGTCTTGTCTGTCTAGTCTTGTCTGTCTAGTCTTGTCTGTCTAGTCTTGTCTGTCTAGTCTTGTCTGTCTAGTCTTGTCTGTCTAGTCTTGTCTGTCTAGTCTTGTCTGTCTAGTCTTGTCTGTCTAGTCTTGTCTGTCTAGTCTTGTCTGTCTAGTCTTGTCTGTCTAGTCTTGTCTGTCTAGTCTTGTCTGTCTAGTCTTGTCTGTCTAGTCTTGTCTGTCTAGTCTTGTCTGTCTAGTCTTGTCTGTCTAGTCTTGTCTGTCTAGTCTTGTCTGTCTAGTCTTGTCTGTCTAGTCTTGTCTGTCTAGTCTTGTCTGTCTAGTCTTGTCTGTCTAGTCTTGTCTGTCTAGTCTTGTCTGTCTAGTCTTGTCTGTCTAGTCTTGTCTGTCTAGTCTTGTCTGTCTAGTCTTGTCTGTCTAGTCTTGTCTGTCTAGTCTTGTCTGTCTAGTCTTGTCTGTCTAGTCTTGTCTGTCTAGTCTTGTCTGTCTAGTCTTGTCTGTCTAGTCTTGTCTGTCTAGTCTTGTCTGTCTAGTCTTGTCTGTCTAGTCTTGTCTGTCTAGTCTTGTCTGTCTAGTCTTGTCTGTCTAGTCTTGTCTGTCTAGTCTTGTCTGTCTAGTCTTGTCTGTCTAGTCTTGTCTGTCTAGTCTTGTCTGTCTAGTCTTGTCTGTCTAGTCTTGTCTGTCTAGTCTTGTCTGTCTAGTCTTGTCTGTCTAGTCTTGTCTGTCTAGTCTTGTCTGTCTAGTCTTGTCTGTCTAGTCTTGTCTGTCTAGTCTTGTCTGTCTAGTCTTGTCTGTCTAGTCTTGTCTGTCTAGTCTTGTCTGTCTAGTCTTGTCTGTCTAGTCTTGTCTGTCTAGTCTTGTCTGTCTAGTCTTGTCTGTCTAGTCTTGTCTGTCTAGTCTTGTCTGTCTAGTCTTGTCTGTCTAGTCTTGTCTGTCTAGTCTTGTCTGTCTAGTCTTGTCTGTCTAGTCTTGTCTGTCTAGTCTTGTCTGTCTAGTCTTGTCTGTCTAGTCTTGTCTGTCTAGTCTTGTCTGTCTAGTCTTGTCTGTCTAGTCTTGTCTGTCTAGTCTTGTCTGTCTAGTCTTGTCTGTCTAGTCTTGTCTGTCTAGTCTTGTCTGTCTAGTCTTGTCTGTCTAGTCTTGTCTGTCTAGTCTTGTCTGTCTAGTCTTGTCTGTCTAGTCTTGTCTGTCTAGTCTTGTCTGTCTAGTCTTGTCTGTCTAGTCTTGTCTGTCTAGTCTTGTCTGTCTAGTCTTGTCTGTCTAGTCTTGTCTGTCTAGTCTTGTCTGTCTAGTCTTGTCTGTCTAGTCTTGTCTGTCTAGTCTTGTCTGTCTAGTCTTGTCTGTCTAGTCTTGTCTGTCTAGTCTTGTCTGTCTAGTCTTGTCTGTCTAGTCTTGTCTGTCTAGTCTTGTCTGTCTAGTCTTGTCTGTCTAGTCTTGTCTGTCTAGTCTTGTCTGTCTAGTCTGTCTAGTCTTGTCTGTCTAGTCTTGTCTGTCTAGTCTTGTCTGTCTAGTCTTGTCTGTCTAGTCTTGTCTGTCTAGTCTTGTCTGTCTAGTCTTGTCTGTCTAGTCTTGTCTGTCTAGTCTTGTCTGTCTAGTCTTGTCTGTCTAGTCTTGTCTGTCTAGTCTTGTCTGTCTAGTCTTGTCTGTCTAGTCTTGTCTGTCTAGTCTTGTCTGTCTAGTCTTGTCTGTCTAGTCTTGTCTGTCTAGTCTTGTCTGTCTAGTCTTGTCTGTCTAGTCTTGTCTGTCTAGTCTTGTCTGTCTAGTCTTGTCTGTCTAGTCTTGTCTGTCTAGTCTTGTCTGTCTAGTCTTGTCTGTCTAGTCTTGTCTGTCTAGTCTTGTCTGTCTAGTCTTGTCTGTCTAGTCTTGTCTGTCTAGTCTTGTCTGTCTAGTCTTGTCTGTCTAGTCTTGTCTGTCTAGTCTTGTCTGTCTAGTCTTGTCTGTCTAGTCTTGTCTGTCTAGTCTTGTCTGTCTAGTCTTGTCTGTCTAGTCTTGTCTGTCTAGTCTTGTCTGTCTAGTCTTGTCTGTCTAGTCTTGTCTGTCTAGTCTTGTCTGTCTAGTCTTGTCTGTCTAGTCTTGTCTGTCTAGTCTTGTCTGTCTAGTCTTGTCTGTCTAGTCTTGTCTGTCTAGTCTTGTCTGTCTAGTCTTGTCTGTCTAGTCTTGTCTGTCTAGTCTTGTCTGTCTAGTCAATTTATTTCAATTTCAATTTATTTCATTTATAAGCTACAACGTATAACAATTACATTTAGAAAGAAAACAAATTGTGAACATATGTAAGCTAAATGAACTATGAGTTAGCCTTTAAATTCCAGTAGGCTTAACTCCCAGGTAATATTCCTTTATGGAGTATGGGTAAATTAGTAATATATCTCTCTCAAACTTATGGCGATTTAGGATCTCAGTATCACTACCTTCATCACCTCGATGATACATTATATGAACTCAGTGTCAAGTCCTTTTTAAATTGAAGATTCCTCATACGACATAGTCTTGTCTGTCTAGTCTTGTCTGTCTAGTCTTGTCTGTCGAGTCTTGTCTGTCTAGTCTTGTCTGTCTAGTCTTGTCTGTCTAGTCTTGTCTGTCTAGTCTTGTCTGTCTAGTCTTGTCTGTCTAGTCTTGTCTGTCTAGTCTTGTCTGTCTAGTCTTGTCTGTCTAGTCTTGTCTGTCTAGTCTTGTCTGTCTAGTCTTGTCTGTCTAGTCTTGTCTGTCTAGTCTTGTCTGTCTAGTCTTGTCTGTCTAGTCTTGTCTGTCTAGTCTTGTCTGTCTAGTCTTGTCTGTCTAGTCTTGTCTGTCTAGTCTTGTCTGTCTAGTCTTGTCTGTCTAGTCTTGTCTGTCTAGTCTTGTCTGTCTAGTCTTGTCTGTCTAGTCTTGTCTGTCTAGTCTTGTCTGTCTAGTCTTGTCTGTCTAGTCTTGTCTGTCTAGTCTTGTCTGTCTAGTCTTGTCTGTCTAGTCTTGTCTGTCTAGTCTTGTCTGTCTAGTCTTGTCTGTCTAGTCTTGTCTGTCTAGTCTTGTCTGTCTAGTCTTGTCTGTCTAGTCTTGTCTGTCTAGTCTTGTCTGTCTAGTCTTGTCTGTCTAGTCTTGTCTGTCTAGTCTTGTCTGTCTAGTCTTGTCTGTCTAGTCTTGTCTGTCTAGTCTTGTCTGTCTAGTCTTGTCTGTCTAGTCTTGTCTGTCTAGTCTTGTCTGTCTAGTCTTGTCTGTCTAGTCTTGTCTGTCTAGTCTTGTCT